>JBAMCL010000171.1:0-87500 GCA_037075165.1 Hirtodrosophila histrioides | reverse complement strand
TTGTACACACACGGATATTGTACAGTGGAATATTCCCAATGAACTACTGTTTATATAATAGTGTGATATAATTATTACTTAAATACATACATATATGCTACTTATTACTACAATGTATAAATAATACGCCCATCTAGCCAGATCAGAATTTTCGATTGAAACTATTTAGCTCACGCTATAGAATTTAAGATTTCATTATTTTGTAAATTTAGAAAAAGTACCAGCTTATAAGATGAATAGCTTAGAGAAGTATGAAGTTAAGGTAAACGCGGCTTGCCGCTTTACGAATTGATGATAAGTCAACTTTCGTGTATTGATCGATATCATGAATTTATGACTCGTTTTATTTATTTTATTAATCAAACGAATCATAAGATTTGCGATGTGTGAAATGATTTTGCCTCCCGTTGTTTGTTGCAAACTTAATAGAAAGTTATATATATATATATTTATTTAAAATTGTTTGGCTATAATTGTATTATTTGGTGAACTTTGAGGTTCTCACAGCGAAAATTGATCGCGCAATGTTTCACCTGGCCCCTTCAACCGCCCACGCAGAAAACAAAAGTGTTTAACGCTGTCGGCCATGGTGCAAGTAAATGTTGCAACATTCACGCGGCAAGCAACTAATACTCGGATACTAATACAACGAAAATTCAAAAAACAAAGGGTAAGCAAGTTAGCTAGCCATCGTGCTACGAGAAACAATAATAAATAATAACAAAAGTCATAATCGGGCAATATTATATAATTTTCAGTTGCGGTTGTTTTTTGTGTGTGGGGCCAACGGGGCAGTCCAAATTATTTAATTATTTCATTTATGGTTTATTTTGTTGCTGTTGCCTTCCGTTGGCCAGACTTGTTGGCCCAGTTGCGAGCCAACGACAACAATTATAACAAATATTTGCTCAAAGTGTAAAATGCTTAATTGTTTTTATTTCTATATTTTTTTTGTTGTTAGTTTTTGTTTTTGTTTATTTCACATAATTTGTGCATTTCTTTTGTTTTCTTACTCTCGCTTTGCATAAGCGCAACGCGAATTTGAATTTAGTTGACCAGACGCCACACGGCGTGGCGATCGAGGGGTCTGGGGGGGCGAGGGAAGAGATCTTGGCAACGCGAACTCTTCATTTGTATGCCAATGGGGCTGTGGGTGTCGCTTTTTACGCTTATTGCGGAAAGAAAGTCACAAAAAGTAGCGAAACTGTTGCAGATACAGACACGAGGTCGAGGCACGCCGCTTGAGCGTCAATTTAATGTGCTTGCTTTTTGTTGTACCTTTCTTCTGCTTTTTATTTATATTTTTAGCTTATTTTGTTTGCTTTTGATTTTTTATTTTTTGTTTTTGGCAATAGCGCAACAAGCAGCCAAAAACAATAAATTAGTGCGAATATATACATGGGCATGTTAAAACAGAGCGGACAGGAAACAAGTGACTGCATGGCATGCCAATTAAGTGATCATTTCAGTGACTGCCAAACTGTAATGAAGCCTGCATAGTGTGAGCGGAAGAGGGGCTGGAGGCTGGAGGCAGCGAATATAGCTGTTGTTATATTCACCCAATTGAGCTTATCCCTCAAGCTACTCTTATTTATTTATTAATGTTAAACCAATGTACAAAGACTTTCTGGTTATTTTAGAACTAGCTTAACATACTTAAAGTTCAAATTATAATAATAATATATAACAAGTAAGCATGCTCTAGTCGAGTATACCCGACTACGAAACTCCAGTTCTAAAACTTCCAATCATATGTTCGTGTCTTACACATGCACGCACACATACACGCGCACACACGCGAGCCACAGCGCGCTGCAGCGTACGCGAGGCATCTTAAGTCGTGGCTGTGCTTCTTCTTCCCCCCCTCGCTCCAGTACTGAATCTTGTTCGTTGAATACCTTCCGTGTTTATTATCCGATCGAATTGAAATTTGGACAGTAGATTAAGAGTAACCAAAGTAGTGTACATGCCAAATCCCAAAGGTATATCTTTAAAACTGTGGCTGTAAAACGTTTTGATCGATTTGCGGGGAAACGGGGTAAGATATCAGAGATTGGAAACAGGAACCTACATTCCAAATTTGGGGTCTCTAGCTCTTATAGTTGCTGAGATCGAAGCGTTCATACAGACGGACAGACAGACGGACATGGCCAAATCGAAATCTCTTTTGATGCTGATCAAGAATATATATACTTTATAGGGTCGGAGATGTCTCCTTCTGCCTGTTACATCCTTTTCACAAATCCAATACCCCCTTTTTACCCATTTTATGGGTACAGGGAGTAAAAATGTATTTGGACTAAAGTCAAACCTAATGTCAGTTGGCAAATCATTATAAGATTTCATGGCTCGTGTTAATGGCTCATTAAGAGCATAGACAGTTCTATGAAAACCCACATTAAATAGTAAAAAGTTTCGCAGGTTTCTATATATACAATAATATATATATATATATATATTAAAAAAAATAGATATAATTAAAAAATAGATATATATATATATATATATATATATATATATATATATATATATATCTATTTTTTTTACTATATATTTTGCTATTTTCCCTGTGTAAGTTTTTAATTTATTAAGCATTGAATTTTATAGTATATTCTATCTTAAAATTCAATACATTCGACACTCCCTCAACATAAAAACCCATAGAATGACATTGGCTGAATTTGCTGCTTTATAAAACAATCATGAAACCAGGTCTGAACATACGAAATACAGCTTTGGGGCACTGCCAGTGAGTCTAATCTAGGAGAAATTCCAAGTAAACACTCTACAAGGTATCATTTCTACTACTACTACTACAAGTACTACTTTCACGAAAAGGACATTCGAAACTATAAAGCTATACCCTGAAAACCACAATCACAGCAACAGGTTAACTAAACGGGATTAAGCTTTGGTGCGGACTTAGGATTTCAAATGGACCTGTTGATGACAGTAATTAGTTCAAGCCGGGATCGGACAGCAAGTGGGTCAGAGGTTAAGGCATCCGCCTTACAGACGGGAGCACTCGGGTTCGAATCTAGCCGACTACTACTCATATACGGACAAGTTTGGACAAAAATTTCTAACAATAAAGGTCACTGATGAGGTTGCTTGGCAGCATCCGAAATAGCGCTATATGACCAGCCAATACTTTTCATATCTACCTTTCTATATTCACCCTGAATTGTTGACGTCGAGCCTGTTAAATATTTCATTTAAACGACTAGAATGTTATAAATGTCATCTGGCAATAAGCCTTCTTGGCAACAGCCGGCACATTAGCCCCCTCAACACACTCCATCCTTTGGATCTACTATTTAAAGTAGCTAAATACAACTAAATACGTCTCTTCTACACGCACTTTACATCCAAAACAGAAACCAATTTACCTCGCACAGATCTTTAGACACAACTTATAACAAGAAAGAACAAAGACTCATTTTCCGTCCGATTGTTTCTATGGAAAGCTATATGATAATGTGGTCCGATTTTGATAAGCTTATAGGAAACTACACAAAGTATAATATAAGTCGCAATTGGAGAATTTTCATATAATATTTGTATAAGCAAAAGTTTTTCATACAAATACACATTTTTCATCCGATTGTGGTGTATAACATAATGTATATAATTCTTAACTTTCTCAAGTGCTATTTGAGATAATGGCTTCACCCCAGCCAAATCTTTTTCATAAAGTTCTTTCTTGTAAATATATAATACAGCAAATTATTGCATATTAATTGGTTACATAAATTGGGGCACAAATAAACTGTTAATAAGGAGTGGATATTCGTAGACAATCTTCCCACCATCACCATAGGACAATATTTTCGACAAATCCATATAGTCCTGGCAGGACTTGTGAATGGATCAGTTCATAGTGATAATTTCAAGTCAGAGCATTGGTATCCTGAGCGTGAGCTTGGTGTAAAATACATTTTGTGATTTTGTGGATTCGTTACAACATCAAAATTAAAAGTATTACATTGTCTTGGGCAGTTTTTAAGTTTTATTTTTTATATTCTTGCCAAAAGAAAAACATAACATTTAAAGTCAACAATTTTGAGTATAGTTTTAAACACGAATCATCGTTGCTTATGCATATAATTGTTTGTAAAGCCAATGGATAATACAGCCCGTCATGATAAGCAAACCAATTTTTTCCTGGATATGGTTATATTTAGTCCAGCGACTTCGTTTTACACGGCGCTGTGGGCGGAACCGGAAATCAACTATATTAAAAGCTTACATTTTCTTATTTTTATAAGTACTTACGCGAGGGGCAGCCCCATCGGTTAAATCTATCTCTGATCCCGTAGGCATCACTGGAGGCTCGCTCTCTTTAGGCACATCATTCACAACTTCATCAGTAGGTGGAACTGAAGATCGCCTGGAACGACGTCTGGTACGTCGGCCTCGGTTGGGTGGAGCATCCATTAGGTAGGTTTGTTACAATTTAAAATTAAAATTAAAATACAATTTTTATACAACTTTTGAGTTGCTAAGCTGAAAGCGTTCTCAAATGAAATACTTGATGTGAGATAAGAGAACAACTAAATGTTGGGAGAATCATAGCCTCCTGTGTATTTTGAATATGTTCCCAAACATTTTCTGAATTTACACAATTTCCATACAGACATAGGATTTTTCCATAGAACTAGTGTGAATACTCTAGTCTAGTACACCCGACTACGAGACTCCCTATACCTAATTCTAAGATCCCAAAAACATCTACGTAATTAAGATGTACTTCGACAAAGTATTATTCTTATTTAACCAGCCTTAATAGCCAAGTTGATACAGCGATGTCCCTCTCTTGGCCTGTTGATGAAACTTGGCATAGATGCTTCAGGTACTACATATGTCGCAACCGGACTGAACCACTATAACATATAAATTGTATGTTAAACTTTTTACTCCCTGTACCCATAAAATAGGTAAAAAGTACTAAATGTGTGCAAATGTATGTAACAGGCAAAAGGAGACATCTCCAACTCTATAAGTTATATATATTCTTGTTCAGTTACAAGGGAAAATTCGATATTGTTATGTCCGTCTGTCTGTCCGTCCCGATGAACTCGTCGGTCTGAGCAACTATAAGAGCTAGAGACACCAAATTTGGAATGTAAATCCTGTATACCAACGGAGGTCAAGATTGTTTCCGACTTAAGATATCTGCCCCCGTTTCCACGCAATTTCATAAAAACGTATTTGTGTAAGTGTGTGTTACTTGTTTAATGTTGGAAATTGGGCAAATTACTTTATAGAATATCTACAGAAAATATTGTATATATAATATGTATATTAATATTCATAATATTCATAATACATAGGAGGCTATGATTCTCCCAACATTTAGTTGCTCTCTTACCTAATATCCTAAGTATTTCATTTGAGAACGCTTTCAGCTTAGCAACTCAAAAGTTGTATACAAACTTTATTTTAATTTTAAATTGTAACAAACCTACCTGATGGATGCTCCACCCAACCGAGGCCGACGTACCAGACGTCGTTCCAGGCGATCTTCAGTTCCACCTACTGATGAAGTTGTTAATGATGTGCCTAAAGAGAGCGAGCCTCCAGTGATGCCTACGGGATCAGAGATAGATTTAACCGATGGGGCTGCCCCTCGCGTAAGAACTCTTATAAATAAGAAAATGTAAGCTTTTAATATAGTTGATTTCCGCTTCCGCCCACAGCGCCGGGTAAAACGAAGTCGCTGGACTAAATATAACCATATCCAGGAAAAAATTGGTTTGCTTATCATGACGGGCTGTATTATCCATTGGCTTTACAAACAATTATATGCATAAGCAACGATGTTTCGTGTTTAAAACTATCATCAAAATTGTTGACTTTAAATGTTATGTTTATCTTTTGGCAAGAATATAAAAAATAAAACCTAAAAACTGCCCAGGAAAATGTAATAGCTTTAATTTTGTTGTTTGGACAACCGGACAACTTTAATTTATAGCTGGCATAGGAACAATCGAACGAATATTGAGTTTTTGTATAAAAATATTGCTGTAAGGCCATACAAGTATATTCGAAAGTCGATCTTGTAATATATTTAATAATCATTTATGGTCAATGGATGAAAGTACATGTTTCCATATACTATACTAGCCGGTTGATAAAACATTTTGGTCTATAATTAGTCACTTATCCAAATGAATTGTTAAGCTTCCCAATTCAAGGGCTGATAAGTCGCACAGTTTGACTATCATTTGAAGCAGCCAAGGCCCTCGACAGAAGCCACTGAACATGTTCTTGCAAATGCGTTGGCTAAAGTGGCTGGCACTTATGAATGCATCCTGTTGCATTCGCCAAACAGCACTCAGGAGCCACAATGCCACTTAAAGTCGCTGCCTTATGCAGTCAGGTGCAAATTGGGCAATGCCGGCAACCACTTAAACTCCGTTGTTAACAGCCGGAATCTGCATGAAAATATGTACATAGATTATGGTCTGCAATGGGCGGGTTCAGAGTGTTTTGCCGAGTCAGAATTGGCAGGTGACTGAGCTGCCGGGATAGCCTTAACAGTGGACCAACAAGCGAGGAGAGGCGCGAAGATTCAAATACTTCTGCGACTGTTACTGTGACTGTGACTGTGACTGTGACTGTCACTGTCACTGTTACTGTTACTGCTACTAAGACTGTTAATATAATTGTGATTATTACTTATGAGCTCTGTAATTGCAATTGATTATGATTTTTTGATATTTTTCACAATTTTGTGGCAAAGTTAAACGGCAGTAATGTATAACAGTGAAGGGCGCAGTGCGACTCCGGCTTTTGGTCGCACATACGACACTCAGCTCGGCAGGCTTCGTGTGGCATGCCTCGTGGTTGGGGCAGCATCAGCTGCGACTTGATTCAGTTCGCATTTGTCTCGCCCAGTGGCAGGTTGTTGTCGGTCCTGTGTGAGCAGCCCAAGCGGGCAGCGTTTTCGACGTAAATTTCAGTTGAATATTTGAAAGCAAACTCATCAAAGGCGTTGTCAAGACACGCAGACAACCAGCCAACAGCAACCAGCTTATTTAATCAACGCTGTTCTTAACACGACCATTACAACTTGAGTGCCAACTAGTTTGGCCAAAAGCACTTGGCGTGAGTATCTCTTATTTAGCATTTTCAATGATGTTCCAGTGTTGCGCCATTAACTGGCTGATTGTCCAGGCAACACCAGCTCGGCTCATTTGTCATAGACCAATGTTGCAACACTCGTTTATCCTTTGGCCAATATACCTTCCTTTTGACATTTACAAGCCTGTAATCCTTAACGCCCGCACGAGCATCCCACTTCGCATACTTGATTTATTATTTATCTTGGAGTCCCGTGGCTCACGCACTTTGCATGACAATTTAAGGGAAAATAACAACAAAAATGGTGTATACCTCGCGTAAACACTTCAGTGCCATTAACTTGAATTTTTCATTTCGTTTTCCCTCTGTTTTTGTTTTTCTAAGGCCATTTCAACCAACCATTTTCTTGTTGTTTCTGTCAAAATTATGACATGCCTTTGCTTCACATATGAAATATTTGAGGCTCACTTGATGCAACTGGGGATCTTATCAATTTACTGGAATACGTGTCACAACAGTTGCTGATGGAAGCATCCTCTGTGCCCCAGTACAGTTCGCACTGTGCCTCAGTCAGCATATCTTGTACACCTTATACTCTGTTTCTTAAAATTGCATAAAGAATATGTTGGGTTGGTGCCTTGTCTGTTTACCTGTCTGTGTATATAAACGTTATTCTTGTTTTAATCTAGAGCAACCACACTGAGTTCACATGAAGGTATAACTATATCATAGGCAGATAAAGTGTTAAGATATTATTGTCACCAAATTTGAAGTATGTCCTACTGATGAGCTCCTAGAAATATGGGATTAAAATGTTCTTTCCACGTTCTTTCAAAACTTAGGTGAAGAAAACAGAGTATTTTGTAGTCGGTAATTTCGGACTGCAGCGTTGTTATTTATCTCTGCTCATATTGCTATGCTATGCTCATCTTGCAAAAGAATTTCATGCAACAAGGTTGTGGCATGGCCTAGTGTAAAGGTGTTTGCCCTTAACGCATACGTTTTATGTTTCGAAAGCCATTACAAAAAATAGTTTTGCGTAATATTTAATTAAAAATATCTAGATTGTGGTAACCGGCGCCGCCCGTGAACTACCATTTCATTTTTTAAGTTATTTCTCATGATGTGAATGTCACACCTAGAAAAATAAATGCCATTAAATTCAGAAAATCGCCATATAATAAAATTCACCCTAAAAGCCATAATAGAAATCATTTCTAAATTTGAGAAATATATTTCTTAAATTCTGAAAAAAATAAGGTTAACTGCCTTTGGCTACAAAAGTATGGCGATTTTCTACATTTAAGGGCATTTATTTTTCTGAGTGCACTTTCTCAACTTCTCGGATTAAACGTTTCTCATCTGATTTTTTTTTCTAGTAGTAGTACTAGCCTCGGAAGAAGTTCTTTTCTTACCGTACTGATCTTGATCTTCAGATTTAAAGTGGCTAGATTTCTTTATTTTAATCGCCGTTCTTATTATAATTAAAAGATATGGAAATAGGCCAAGAAAGTTACATAATCGGGACCAAATGAAACTATCGCTCATATAACCTTGTGAACTCAATTTGCCGCCTAGAAGTTTGATTTTCCAAAATCGGTAAAGCATATCTGGTACGGTTTTGGGTATATATGTACTTATCTTTGGGAATAAGTTTGAGGCCGATCGGTTTACAAGCAAAAAATGCATATTCAACAACCCTTAACCATTTTTTCGACAGTTGCAGTGATTATTTCAAAATCAATAAGATACGTCTTAAATTGATAAATGTAAATAGTTTTGACAAAGTGTTTAAGGCTTATAGAACATTAATTAGACTTTCGCATGCCATTTTCCATCCTGTGCTGGCTCCCCATTTTCTACTACTGTGGTAAACTCTGCTCTCTAGTTTTTAGGGTTTGGTCAATGTGATATTACCAGTTAGTGAGTTTGTCTTTTATACACTCCTATATACATAACATGAAACGGTTTTAAGAGTACAAGAGTTCATGACTTAGATTTATACAGAAAAGAAGACTATGAAATCAGCGTCGTGTAAGAACTTAACTTCTTTCTTTTTCCATGTCCTTATTCTCTTGCTGCATTAATGCTATGCTCATTTTGCATGCTTAATAAGGAGTCCTTATTATTATTAGGTTGCATGGAGTCAAAAAGCGAAACTCGACTATGTGCTCAAAGTCATTTCATGAAATGGTGTGATGCGGCTACATTAATTTCGAACTTTTTATACTCTCTTTAACCCGACTGACTGATTGGCGACTTTCGGGCAGCCCAAACGGTAGAAGGTAGAAGACTAACATTTATATTATACCTATTATACCATAAGTGGGAACTGTGGAAAAAATTGGTTAAATATATATCCAGAAGTATAAGAAAATTGTATCAAATTCTTGGTATGCGCTGCTGTATAACAACGTGAAAGTGCAAAACAGATTTTAAAAAACTCTTCTGAATCGCTCTCGCGGCTTTAAAACTTATAAGTGCTTCTTAAATCGCCATGTTGCTTTTGTCTCTCAGCCTTTTGCTTATGCTTTGCTTTCGTTCTACGGTAGAGGGCGCGTTGCTGCTGAAGTCTTATGTATTTGTGAAACCACGGTTTAGTTATTTTTAATCATTAAACTTTATTAATTAATTATGTAGCCTCTTAATTAATAGAACTTTAATGCCGATTTACAACATATTAACATTATTATTATTATTATTATTATTATTATTATTATTATTATTATTATTATTATTATTATTATTATTATTATTATTATGAAGTAAATCAGCCCAGCTGCATTCACATCACATGCGCATCGATATAATCATAAATTATCGATTAATGTGGCGGTCGGTAGATATTTGACAGTACCAACATGTCATAACTATGCCACTAAATTTGGGAGTTTTGAAGTTGAATTTTTGGTGACTGCAGTGCACGTACGTAAACTGAATGCGCTATGTTTTAACAATGGCAATAGATGTTTAAACAATGGTCACTTGAATTATGTACAGACTTTTTCCCACCCTTTGGCTAATTTCTGGATGTATAATTCTTTCAACTTCATCAAAAATATTTTATAGAAGCATTCCCGATTTTACAAAATCTACGCCCACCATTCGCCACGGGCGGGAAATAGCTGTCAAGGACAAATGAGTGAGATTATTTGCTTAGTTAGATCGCCTTTAAAGTCATTTTCATAGCCTGGCACAAAATATCATTAAGCATTTGGCTCAACTATTTTGGAAAGTCTAGTCCCACGGGAGGGAAAATCGTGGTGTGCTATTTTGATGTATTTCTTACGGTTGACGAAAGTAGTCAATTTTAAAATAATGCATTTTAATCTAAATATTTCACCGGGCAACGTATATATTTTGTGCAATGACCGTCTATATGTCTGTCTGTCGGTCCATTTGTTCGTGTGAACGTAATATTTTTGACACCCTGAAAGCTAGAGTACCCAAACTTGGTACACATGTTTGCGTATACCCTCAGTATAAAGTGTCAAGGTCGCCTAACCACAATTTGACGGAAACCTATATATTCCGCATTTTTAAAGTCATAGTCACCAAATTTGACATACACACTACAGTTCAGTTCCTTGATAGATGTGCATCAAAAAAATTTGACATGTATTCCCCCACAAATCTGCATAAAGCACGTTTTTGGCAGGAGTATATCTCCTACAGTTTCATAACCACAGTCACCAAATTTGACAAACGGAGAACACTTTTTTGACACCCCCCTCAGCTCCCTCACAGTAGTCACTCACACTGGTAATGTTTTTTTTACAAATTATACCGGACTTCTGCGGTTGGGTACGTCTGACTGAAACATTCCTGCATTTTCTTAATGAAACTTTATAAATAATGCATTCAAATGGAACATTTGGAATGAATGGAAAATAGTCAGATGAGAAATCGTGAATTTTACGAGTGCGAAATTGGGATGAAAAGTGCGTACCTAAACATTATGTCATGAATTTGACTAGCACACAAAATTTGAATATTAATTTAGCAAAAAATCATATTATTTTTACTCCCTGTACCCATAAAATGGGTAGAAAGGGGGTACTAAATCTGTGCAAATGTACATATGTAACAGGCTGAAGGAAACATCTCCGACCCTATAAAGTATATATATTCGTGATCAGAATTGAATGAAATTTCGATTTGGTCATGTCCGTCTGTATGAACGCGTCGATCTCAGCAACTATAAAAGCTAGAGACACCAAATTTGGAATATAGGTTCCTGTATACCATACGAAATTAAGTTTCTTGCAATTTCCGATATCTCCCCCCCGATAAAATCGTTTAATACCAACAATTCTAAAGATATAGCTTTGGTATTTGGCATGTATAATACTTCGGTCAATCTTAATCTACTGTATAAATTTCAAGTTGATCAGATAATAACAAGGAAGCTATTCACGATAGAAGATTTAGTGCTGCAGCGCGGGGGGAAGAAGAAGCACAGCTGCCACTTAAAATGCCTCGCTTACGCTGTGGCTCGTGTGTGTGCGGCTTTATGTATGTGTGTGTGTGTGTGTATGTGTAAGTGGACGAAGATGTAATAGAAAGTTTTAGACCTGGGAACAGGAAGTTTCGTAGTCGGGTAAACTCGACTAGAGCATTCTTACAAGTTCTTTCCTAAAATGTTGTATATTTGTGTATATCTGGTGCACCACTACCCTTTTGGCAGCTTAAACTATGTGTAATTTGTGAAATTTATTTTTGTGCTATGCACATGGGATCAAAATGCGAGTCTTAACACCATTTCATGAATTCGAATGTTGATTGTGAGTTCAGTTCTTAAATTGTGCAGATGATATTGTGAATTTGATAATGATGCAGCAGCATGGACATTTGTGAATTTGCAAAATGAATAAATCATGACTGTCATGGAATAAACGCAGCATCCATCTGAAATGCCTGGCGGAGGACTTTGACTTGTCAGGCACTCAGTAGCTCAGGCAGGTGCAATTGTCATGCGAATAGTAATGCCAACAACAACAGCAGCAACACCACCTGCTCCACCACCACCACCACCACGACCACCACCTTATCAGGCAGCGACTGATTGGCTTCGCTTGTGAGCAAGTGCTGCAGTTGCATAATGTTTGCCAAATCAGCCGTGCGTGGCAGCTAAACGTCTCATATTGCCTCATGATGAGCATGCAAATGAAGTCAGGGAAGGGGGGCCGGGAGTTCCATTGGCAACGAAGCCATGAAAAATGCTTAGCTCCGAGTGTTGTTGGCGCCACCTGCCGGCCAGCGTATGTTGGAAATGTTAAATGCTTTAACAAATAAAATAAGATAGAATGGCCAGCTTCGGCGTGCCGAAGATGTATACCCTTGCAGCAAGGTGTTTTATACAAAATTGAAATCTTCCTGTGGCAACAACTATGTAACAATTCAGTGCGATCTTGATTAAAGTAAAGCTAGTCATATAAAGTATGATAATACTCGCTGAGTTCTGTGTAAAAAAAAGTTGTTCATGCAGAACCACATTTTACTTCCGATATTTCCTATGACAGCTATAAGATATAGTGATTTGATTTGCACCAAATTTCAATATAGTGCCCTGATCTTGATAAAATTGGGTCAGTTTGTATAAACTAGTCAGAAACTCGGATTTGGTGAGTTTGGTCGGGATGCCTTGAAAAACATTATACCCGACCCTCTACCCAGGTCAAAAATTTCCGATCGCATCTTCGTACACTTACACATGCATAAAGACGCACACACGCAAGCGAAAGCACAAGCGACAGCGCAAGTAAGGCATTCTAAGTTGTGGCTGTGCTGCTTCTTCCCCCCGCGCTGCAGTACTGAATCTTGTATGTTGAATAACTTCCGTGTTTATTATCCGATCGACTTGAAATTTGTAGATCAAGAGTAATTGAAGTATTGTAAATGTACAAATCTCAAATCTATATCTTGAAAATTGTTACTGTAAAATGGTTTTGATCGAATAGCGGGGGAATGTGGGGGAGTATCCGGTTCCAAAATAAACTTGACCTGCGCCCGCTATACACGAACCTACATTCCAAATTTCGGTGTCTCTAGTTCTTATAGTTGCTGAGATCGACGCCTTCATACATACGAACAGACAGACGGACATGGCCAAATCGAAATCTCTTTTGTTACTGATCAAGAATATATATACTTTATAGAGTCGGAGATGTCTTCTTCTGCCTGTTACATACATTTGCACAGATCCAATACCCCCTTTATGGGTATCAGCAGAAAGTAAGACGGAAACACCTATTGTATATCGGCTTGGCTAATGATGCTGATTAAGAATAAATATATATATATATTGTGGGGTCGGAAGCGTCTCCTTCAATGCGTTGCACCTTTCGTGACAAATTGTGATACCCTCTGCAAGAGTATAATGAACTGCAAATGGATTACAATTGCTGCAAGCGTTTTTGCATTTAGTAGCTGGTTTTAAACTGGGTCAACTTACAATAGTACTTACAGCGGAGCCCCTGCCCCACCCAACTGTCAGGGGTATGCCACAGTTTTGCGGCATTTGTCTAATTTAATTGGCTTAAGAGCAGCTAAGCGTGGGCTTAAATACAAAAAGACAAACGTTGTTTGGCGCAAGCTGAGATCATCGACCCTTAGATTGAAGGGACAGTGGGTGCGGAGGGCGGTGGGCGGTGGTGGTAGAGTGTTTGTCGCTAAAGCGTCGTTAAACTTAGCGCATCAAATTATCATTAGATTTATAGCACTTGCTCTCCCAGCCCCTTGTCCCCAGCCGTTAGCAGTGGCCATTGTTGCCGTGTTGCCTGCTTTTAGGCGCCGCGTTTCACATTTTTATGGCCAAAACGATGGAGCAGCCGGCAGCAAGACTTGCATGGCTTTTGATTTATGTCAAAATGGCCAAACAACTGCGTTTGTTGCCACTTTTTTATGCGTATTCCGTGGGGCATAACACGGCCGACAAAGCTCAACAAAGCGGCAAAGACACTGAGCTGGATGCCTATACGTTTCTCAGAATTGGATGTTTGAAAAACCAACTGGGGGAAAGCAGACACTCGAGGTAAAGACCTTATAATTACTGAGATGTATAACGCAGTGCAATAATATGACACAAGGGCAGTTTGTTTTTCGTGCAAGCCGCTCTCTGGGCTCAAAATGAGCACGCAATCGGCAGCACTACTTTGAGAGCGTAATGAGAGACTAAAAATAGATTGCGCTCTCAGCCTTACCATGTATTGATAAAAATCTGCATACAATTCAAAACCCTAATGCAATGCGAGATTAATGAGCGTATGGATGTACATATATCTCGATCTCTTTCATAGTTTCTTTGTCTTACTCAACGATTTGGAGGCATCTTCAAAGCAGCCAGCGAGTTTCACAATTCCATTTCAGTTTGAGTGGAAGCTTCAATTTCTTTTGGTGTCGGCACTTTGCATATGTTTTTGTACCCTGGATTTATTAAATTGTTTCTAATACTATTGTCATGCCGTCCCATTAATTGTATGACTTTTTTGACCTGGACTATTTTATCCTTTGTAGTGAAGATAACCCTAGGGAGTTATAAGCATTAAGCTTCATGTGAAATTATTGTACTCTGGACTCCGATACATGTGAAGGGCATTCTGTAGTCCAGATGCATATAGAAAATACAATCTTCCTTGGCACTGTAGGAAAATTTATGTTTTTCTGGCATAAGACAAATTTTTGTACCGAGTATCAATAATTTGTCTTTTAAATTGTGGTTTTAATTTCAATAAAGGAACAATACCAATACCCAAAATATTTAGTTATCTTTCAGTTATAATTTATGCCACCAAATGTGTCCATTTATCCTAATGCAGCGCAAGCCACAACAAAAACAAGCATCATCTGCAGAGAGCGCATTCCATTTTACGCTCTCAAAGTTAGAAACCGAGAGCGAGAGCGCGCTAGGCACTGAAGAGCGAAAGTCCAGCTGAAAAGCCATACGCAAAAATTTCATCGTTCGTGCATTGTATGGGCATTGGACATCTAGTAATTATAAGGTCTTTGGTCGTGGTTGAAAGTGCGCCGCTGAGAATTGTGCTTTAACAACTGCAATTGCAAGTTCCTAGTACCGGAATGTGTCTCTGAGAATTGTGAGTAGTCTTAAGTTGGGATTGCAGCTACGCCTGAAACTGGGCTACACTTTGAGCACTTCAAAACGGCTCCAAAGGTAGACTACATTAGGAGAAGTAGGTAACATATGACAGAAAGTGCCCAACTTCTAAAAGCAACAGGCGCAGCTTAACTTAGCGACAACTCAGTGAACAGCTTCACTCAGCTCTACCCTACCCCAGAACATCCTGAACATCCTGCTCGGCCTGCTCGACCTGCTCGACTGTGATTCCTGTGAGGAGCAGCTCGTCAACGCAAGCCGACAACGCCTTAGAGTTTTATAAATTCATTAAGCTCTTGAAATATGCAGAAACATAATTTGGTTTTGTAATTAACATTTTTGAGGCAGGCAACGAGGTTGATGCTGCAGCTGTTGCTCCTGAAACGCTCCTCCTATCATGTCCTATGCTATCCCGTCCTGTTCTGCGCTGTCCTGTTCTGTCCTGTCTTGTCCCACTTGTCGTATGAGCAACAACATCTGCGCTCAAGTTGCCCGCTAATTGAATCACTTTTGCCATTTTCAGTCGCCTTTTGTGTTGCCTAATTTTGCAGCTTTAATTAAGCAGCCAACGGGCCAAAAAGGATGCGCCAGCAAGTATTCAACCCAGTTCATGTTTGCTAACCAAAACACGTGCCCAAATTTTTCTACAAATATTCGCCAAAAAATGCAACAAAAAAGTGAAATTGTAAAAATGCCAAAGGCCAGTACTTGGTATTATTTTTTTTTGGCCTCGTTTAAAGCCAGGGAAAAGCCAGAGGTATGCGGGCGGGGTTAGCTTATGCCAAGCTTTTCATTTCAGCCCGCCGCACTTTTTTATACTCTATACCAATTATGTGGTTCAAAGTTTTAATAAAACTGTCAAAAGTAGACATCTTCGGTTCTCTAAATGTATAATCACAGGAAGCGAATTAATGTAGCCAAGTTTACTGCTTTTAAAAATAAAGCTTCCATTATGGATTACGAACAGATGATAATAAGCACAGACTATATATCCTATAGTAAAGTGGTGGGGCAAGCAGAAGCACTGCCCTTGCCCCACATCAGTTATATGTCTCAAATGTCGTACTAATCTCTTCCAACCCAACTATACCCCAAAATGTAAGTCAACGTGTTCTAAATGAAAGCTACTTTGCATTATTTATAAATAGCACAGCTTTAACAAATTGACTTGGTAAATAAAATCCTTTATTTAATGAATTTTATTAAAGCACAATTTATAATTAGATTTATATACATTTTACCCGATTAATGTGTGTTAAGAATATAAATTCCTTAAAGGGCAGGGAAAATTTAATGTTTTTTTTTTCGAAAAATGCATAGATGTGTATTAAGACTAAACATAGCCCTTTTATTTGATTTATTACTTTTATGTGGATCAAAACGATCGGCTCCTTACGATCTTACTCAACCACGTGTAGAGTCTAAAACCCCAGGATCTACATTTTTACAGAGTTGGGAGATATAACTAAATAAGTGTGGGTGAGAAAAATAATAAAAAATTAATAAATAAATATAAAAAATTTATTGGTAAAGCCCCAGCCGTATGAATTTAAAAATGTCGGATGGTTAAAGTTTTCCACCAATTCTCCGACCGTGGCCACGCATGGGGGTAAATATTCAAAAATGGCTAAGACACGTGCCGAATTATTTAATGTGTAGAGTTTCGAAAATGAGTTTGAACCAGATCGGACTAAAAACTAAAAAATAAACAAAAAAGTTTCATACAACAGTTTTCCGCGAACTTTCACGCTTGTGGGAGTAATTTTCCAAAATCCTGGCTTAGTGTGCACTTTTGGCATAGATGGAAACTAGTGTGAACTTCAGCACCCTAGCTCCTATGGTCTGGGCTGTGCGATGATTGTCAATCAGTCAGTCACCAATCAGGGCAAACTGTTTAATAAATATAGATAAATAGTGTGTACATTGTTAGAGGATTCTCTTTTAAGCCTAGCCCAAAAATAATAAAATAGCTTGTATTTCTAGAGTACACTAATGACTAGTAAGAATGCTCTAGTCGGGTATTCCTGACATCGAGACAGATATTTTGATATTTAAGCGAATTCGGATTAAAAATGATCCAAGAATCCTACTCGTTAAAAATTATATCTTTCAAATTGTGGCTGTAAATGGGATTTATCGTCTTGCGCGTAAACAAGAACCTGCATTTCAAATTAAATGTATATATATCTCTATTAGGTGATACTCGTAGTTTTTTATTGCAAACATACTTACGTATTAACTTACATTGCAGGATATTTGTATTATTTGAATCTCCTAAAGTTATTAGCACAAAAAACAAGGCTCAGGTCACAGTCCTCCTGATTCGTTGCTAAAGACTAAAGACTTTCTTTGAATTATTAATTTAAGCTTAATCTTAGCTTAGGTTGTACTAGTATTTTACTATTAAAGTAATAACAGTACAATTAAATACAAAATAAAAGTCTTTAAACAAATATATTGAAAATGCAATTGAAATGGATAATTGATGAAAATACTCGAATTTAAATATGATTGTTTTCAATCAAAGATTTCAATATTATCATAGCATTATCATTAATACTATCGAAACTAACGAGTAGCGCCAATATCAATGGTTATGCCGAGTATATGGACTCGGAAGTGTTTTGGGGTATTGAAGATCTGCCAATAGGATATCTCCTAGACTAGCATACTCAACTATAGCCTTTCGTTTCACTTGTTGAAAGTTTAAGCTTGCAACTCATTTATATTTCTGATGATGCGCAAAACTTTTCGGTTCTGCGTTCTTTTGCCAATCGTTAAGGCTACGTGTGGTGCCACAATTTATATACGTATATTTGTTGCAACTTTTCAATCGACACGTTTAACAGTGGGTCGGGACACGGTCACGGACAGCAAAAAGGGGAAGGGGGCGTGGAGTGGGCATTTTTTCAGTGCGTGTGTATTTGTTCTCTCTGTAATATTTAATTTACATGGCAATCGCAGATAAGTATGGTTCAACGCGACTCTGTGCATTGTGCGCGTGGGTGTACAACAGTAAAGAGAGGAGTGGGTCGGCGGAGGGATGTAGGTAGAGGGTGGTAGGTGGATGGGGCGCGGCATCGCCTGGCAGCTTAACAGCTCTATAAACACGGCCAACAATAGGCAACCACAGCAAAAATATCGCGCTGTCGCCATTCGGAGGCAGCTGTGCAGAAACCGGCAGATAATGTAAGCAAAACAATGCAAAAAACGACAACAACAACAATAAACAAGAACGCTGCAGTTGGAAGTATCCGACAGCAGAATACTCTGTTACCAGTACGGTATAATTTGCTTATTTGTGGGTTCGGAAAGAGACGCTAAAAAACAGTTTTCAGTACACCAAGTTTTGTGACTTCACCTGTACAGGTGTGGGAGATACAGTTTTTGCTTATTTTCGGGAAAGGGGATGGGTGTGGCAAAATTTGTTTGAAGCAGATCTGTCAAGGAGATCAACTTTAGTCTATATACCAAATTTGGTGACCATAGCTTTAAAAATGTGGAACATGTGTACCAAGTTTGGTTGCTCTAGCTTAAATGGTGTTGAAAACAATTGCGTTCATTCAAACAGACAAGCAGACGGATATTTCGCAAAGCCAATAAACTCATTTTGCCTTCGGGAACAGAGTATAACAAGAACAACAACAAGTAGTGTTGCCACAGCAGCCGGCGGGCTATGGATCCAAAGATCCAGACAGTGGACTAACTGAGAGTGCATCCTTTGAAATGGCGACGGCACTTCAGACGCAGCTCAGTTCGTTCTGTAGGATACCCTTAGGGTGGGGAGAGGCAGGGAAGGAGGACCTATGGGTGGTGACGAGGAGTATAAAAGCATCTGGCTTTTACTTAAACGTGCATACACTCAGAAGAATAAATGCTATAAGTAGCCGATAACCCTGACTGTTACTCTACAATGCTCTCTACTTTATAGTGGGTTGAGAATTTATTTATTTACCTTTTCTTTTAAAAATACAAAAATAAATCAATAAATGCCATAGAATTTGAAAAATCGCCTGGTAATAAAGTTGAACCTAAAGACCAGAAATAGTTGATATCGATATAGATGTAAACAAATCGATATTTTGTATAGAAAACTTCGATGTTTTTCATACAAAAGATCGATTTTCTCACATCACTACTATATAGTAGTATATAGTAGTATATATAGAAATACTTTCCTTTTTTTTATATACAATATTTATTTTACAGTTTAGAATTCAGCAACCCTTAAGACTACATTTTTAAACTTGGCTGTTACTCATAAAGCTAACTTAAAATGTAGGGTTATATATAAGCATTTTATATACATTTAATGGTTTGAGGGTTCTTGTGGGTAGTCCTAGATGAAGGGGTTTTATCCGCTAGTTTTAAGTGTGTAGGTATGAGAAGAAAATATAGTGTATTATATCCGTGATCGTAGTATGAATAAGTATTTACAGGGTTGGGTTACTTAACATCTATGGGTTATCTGAATATGTTATGTTAGGTATTATTGGTGTTATTTACATTTATGTGTTGTGTTATGCTGAGTAGTTATGGAATTTATTTACAATTGCTTATATTGTGTTTCCTGGTGGTATATGGGTTATATTTACATTGATGAGTCAGCTGTATATTTTTATTTGTGAGCTACATCCTGTGATTTGCCAGATCGACAGGGTGTATGCGCTTTTTATATCTCTTAAATTCAGAAACAAATAAGGCTAGCTGCCCTTGGATAGTATGCCAACATTCTCCATTTCAAGGCATTTATTTCTTGAGTGTAGCTTCAGCAAACGCATACAAAGCAGTGAATGCAAAACATCAAGCAAAACCATAAATAAACATACAACAACTTTAAAAGTAACAGTCGAATATTAAAACTTATGTGATAAGTTTAGCCCTTAATCTGTTTAAAGTTGTCAACTCTCTTTTAAAAAAATAAAAATAAATACTTCAGGAAACTCTGGCAATAATTGCTTAGCAGATGGCCATATACATTTTCTACGGCAGCATGCTTCCAGAAGTTTATGGCCTTTGCTCAAGGTCGAATAAGCTCTGTCATCTTTGGCAGCGGCTTGCCAGACTGCACCCGCATGAGGCAACCAAAATGTTGTGGTTGCACTGAACAATTGGGCAGAAGTACATTTGGGATGAGGTCAGAAAATATTCATTTAAAGATAAACTAAGAACGATATTTCAATGTTAAGTAAACACGACGAGTAAGTTAAAGCTTTTTAAAGTTTTTAAGCACTAACAGCTACATTATTTGACTGTAAAATAAATACAGCTGATTGCATCCGTTGGGTAACCGTTTGACAACCGTTGCCGCATACAAAATGGCTTATAGTTTAAGCCGTGCGATTACCATGCCAGAACCATCTGGTTGGCTTTACAAACGCAACAAGATCCGCTTATTCCTCCATTCTCTCCAATTTTAAATTCACTTTCAAATGTTGCCACTAGTGCACCAGTGGGAAATTTGGCCATTTTCTTGGAATTAATAAATAGCCCGAGAACGAAACAAGATTTTTTGGTCCAGCTTGTGCATTGGGCTTATAATATCAATAGAAAGTGTGGCTGAGACAGGAGGGCGTTGACCCGCAGAACAGAAGTTATTCAAGCATCAGTTTGCTTTCAAGGGAAAACGAATGCCTGACACTGCTGAAAACATTTTTCTTGAATGCCTTAAATAATTATAATTGATTGTATACGCACATTTGAACAACAAATAAACCAAATTGTATCTATTGGATAGACCATCTTGTTGTCAGAATTTGAGAAGTAAGGTTATCCGCTAAGAAATCGACGAAAAGTGGAACTTGGCAAGAAAGGACGGCTATCTTCGGAGTGCGATACAAAACTTAATTCGTATTTTTCACTTGATCGTTCCTATGGCAGCTATATGATATCTTGACCCGATTTTGATCAAATTTGGTCAGATTGTATAAATTTTTTAGAGACTCGGTGTGGATGAGTTTGGTGAGAATATCTTTGTAAAGAACAAAGTGTTGCATACAAAACATTTCGACCGCCCTTCTCTGCGATTCTCAAGAATTTGAGGGAGTCCACTACAAATTGTCATTTTGGAGGTTGTTTTTGTGGAGGTCCACTTTACTGTGCGTGTGTGTGTGTGTGAGAGAGAGAGAGTGTGTGTGTGAGAGAGAGAGAGTGTGTGTGTGAGAGAGAGAGAGTGTGTGTGAGAGAGAGAGAGAGAGAAAGAGAGAGAGAGAAAAAGAGAAAGAGAGAGAGAGAGAGAGAGAGAGAGAAACAGAGAGAGAGAGAGAGAAACAGAGAGAGAGAGAGAGAAAGAGAGAGAGAGAGAAAGAGAGAGAGAGAGAGGGAGAGAGAGAGAGAGTTCGCCCTTCTCTGCGACTCTCTATATATCGGGAAATATAAGAAAATTGAATTTGAAGCTTGCATGAACATCTCGGTATGCGCCAGCTGCTGCATAACAATGTGAAAGTGCGAAAGAGATAACTCGGCCTTAAAGTCATAAGTGCAACTGAAATCGCTATATTGCGTATGTCTCTCAGACTCTGCCTAGCTTTGGTATCGATCTACGGTAGATGGCGCGCTGCTGTTCGACATGTGTTTTGCGGGTAATTCTTTAATAATTGTTTTTATCTAAAGACTACGTCAAAATGTCTGACTTTGGTCTTAAACGACGCGTCTGAAAATTAGAGAAAAAATTCTGTCGGCGGAACAAGACTTTAGTGTCGAAATAATGAAATTAATGCAAATGAAAGTTGACCGATCTGTGTATATCGACACGATAGTTGTTCGTCTTAGTGTTGGAAGTTGCCAGTTGCCAGACTGTTAGATATAGAAGTTTAAAATAAAATGAGAATAACCCGTCTAATATAAATCTCGCAATTTATCGGTGTATTTCCAGCTAGTAAAATATATAGTATATTATTGATCAGTATTAATAGACGAGTCGATTCGACCCTGTCACTCATTATCGAAATGAAATTTTAAACATGATTTTTGGTTACATGCAAAAATTTAATGCTATACAATTCGATCGAAAATACCGAATAATCTGGACAATTGTATTAACGCTATTTTTCCAGCTCCACTAACCAAACGTATTTGCAGCAAAGTAAATTAGGAGTTTCGAGTTGTTTGACTAAAACTCGTAGTTCACCAAACGAAGTTCTGTTATTCATTGCTTCACAACAAGTTTTATCCATTAACAACGAACAAATAAAAACAATAAATTACTGAAACTTTAGTAGTTCAGCGGCTTGAGTGCCCTTGAAGTTGGGAAATTCTTAAAAATGGGAAAGAAAGCAACACATATGAAGATATAGTAGTTATACATTTAGAATACATACGTGTTTTCTTATATAGACTTAAATATTGAGATACATTAATCTCTACAATATCGCTCAAAGCAGATCTGAATGGTTTTAAATTACAATCTCAAAATTATAGTACTACAATACATCGTAATTTTATCCAAACTTATTGAGCTAGCTGAGAAGTGAACAATTTAATTTAAACCATGCAAGTACTTAGTATTTTCTGACGAATAATTGAACAAATAAACCAGTCAATTACTGACAAATGTCCTTTCAAGCAATTTATAGCAATTATTTAAAGTTTAAGTTCCCGGCATTAAGACAACCAATGCAAACTATGCAGGCTCCACTGCGTTTGGTAATTGGTGTTTTAAAAGTATATATGATGTACTTGATCCAAGCTCTAACTCTTATAATCAGTCGATTTACGAGCTTAAGGTCTAAGAAGCCGCCATCTGCTTTGTACTTGTATGCATGGGTATAATTTGATTATACCCATTTTTCGCCCATTTGGATACAGGGTACTATTAAAATAAATACATAAAATAAAATGAAGCAAGAAAAAAGGTTGACGGCGCATAAAAATGTTCGTGAATAAGATTGTTGAGACTGGTGGACTCCCCATGGGGCAAAGAGTTCTCAGTTGGGGGATGTGAGGCGAAGTTGATTCTGAAACTCAAAGTTGTGTTTTGACTTATCTTAAACTTAACTGTGAGCTGCGTAAATCATTCAAGCTGTTAGAGATACTTAAGTTAGAACTATGTAATGCACGATTATTAAACATATAGAAGAGTGCCTAACATATAACTTATAAATTTGGTGTTAATTTTGGCCCTCAAAAATGATATCCTGTTCATTCTGTTCTTGGTTTAACGAGCCGAAACATATTATAATAACAATATGTAATTTTATTTGCTGCCTTTGTCTTTTCTGAACTATTGATCGATTGATTGACGGCTTGATCTGAGGGAGCTTAGCTTGCTTTGTGCGAAAATATATACAGCTTAATACATCTGTTGGCTTAAAGCAGCAAGTTATTTATACTCTGTTTCCAAACAAATTTGTTGAAAACAAAAGTAAATTATGAATGTTTGTGCAATGTCCGTGTTTTTATGTATCATTCTTTTCCTCCTGCTGAATATAGCAGACCCCCCTTTATCTATTAATGAGATATCCTGACCATACTTACAAAATCGAAGTTTAATTTTATTTTATGCAAGCTGAACAATTGTAATCATAATGAAATAATCACAATGATGAAACTTTTCACAGATGTTATATTTTTTTCAGGCAGTGCATAGTATTTTGAATCGGATTACTATACAATATAGCTGACAAACATCAATTGGCAGAAAAACTAGTTTCAGTTTTGTTGTATGCCTTAAACATTGAGTAAATTTAATTAAAATTTGACCATTTTATGTAAAACTTTATTGTCAACTAATCTTATCAATTGTGAACAATATTTATTTCAAAATACTTGAAAAGTCTGATCCTTAAAAATGTCATACTTGGGATTCCTTCATACATTCAAATCATTTAGTGACTGCTCTTTTCAAAAAACAGTTGATTCGTAGTATAATCAGTGAACCCGTAAACAGGGGGCCTGTGCTCGATAAAAATGCAATAAGTTTTGGTATTATACTAGGGCGCTATAGCTGTGATAATCTATCGGAAAATACGATGCAGGGATAAACAATGTATAAACTCCAGGAAGTCTTTTATAGGAGATCAACAATCTTAAAAAAGTTATGTGGTATCGCAAGAAACCAATTCTTGCCTAAAATATCTAGTTTTCTGCTCAAGCCACTGAAACCTATGATTATCAAAGCTAACCTAACCTAACTATGTATAATAATAGTGTACATACATACATACATATATCAGTTTTGTACATCTCAAGCCAGTGAACCCGTTCGAGCGCTGAATGTGAATTGTGCACACTGAAAGAAATTAAATTACACTTAGGGTTTTCTCCTTAAATTACATTTCCCTTTTAACCAAAGTGTGCGCCACTGATACTTATTTGCTCTAAGTCCCCCCCCTGAGCCCTTGCAGCCCCCTACCAACAGTCTGAATGCCAACACGCGCATTCGCCCAAATGTATGCCACAATATTTATGTGTTTGCCTCTATGCGAATGAAACAAAAAAAAAAAAAAAAACCGAGAAAATGCCTTCGGCTGTCATCGAGCAATGCCTGGCAACAGATTTTCCTCAGCCTGTCGAGATTTCTCTGGGCAGATGTGAGGCTGGAATTGGATCTGAAGATGGAAATGAATTTGTGGCTCGCTGCTCGAGCGAACGAGGAGGGTCAAAACAATGTCGCAGCTGCCTGTCAGACTGTCATATGGGTAAATATCGTTGCCAATTAAAGTTTTTCGTGATTCGGCACTTGATTTTTGCCTTATTCGAACCCACACACCCAGCTGTCCGTGTGTGTTGGGTTGTTCGTGTATCAATAATGTTTTGAAACGCTTTTCAGCAAATAAAATTGTTTGCCCACACGATATTTGTTGCCCCTACTAATATGTTGTGTAAATAAATATGTAACTGTTTCAGTGTGAATGTCTGGTATGGTGAAGTTCTTGAACTTTCTACAATTCCCAGTGGAATCATGCTGAACGAGGTTGGCTTCCTTTCAAATGAATCCTGAGAGATACATTTAATTTATAATTTTTGCAATGCAGAAGATCGGATATACTTTTCACAAAGTTTTTAGACATTTCACACATTAAAAGTTTTAAGATAGGTGGCAACGCCTTTCCATATGGAATTCATGGTTAACTTCGGTATACTATTCGAGCTCATGAAAATAAAACTCAAGTTGTAATTTGAATTTTTCCATAGGGAATTTGGGAAACAATTATATATATTCGCAGTCAATGAGCCAAGGCGCAACACTATAATCCATTTATTTATTTAAAATATTTGGAAAAATAAACCATTTCTGTAGAAAATATTATTATAAAATTCTTTTAATTTTTATTCAAAAATAATATTAATCATGAAAGTTTGAATACAATATTTATTTAATTTTAGAAAACGTTTCGTAATTTTCATTGTGGCTGAAGATTTCCCTATATCGTTTATCCACACGACGAGTGTTTATTTGAGAAGGTCCTTGAAAATGAGTTTGAAGCGGGTCTAGCAAAAATGATACACTATCGATCCCATAATTCGTCCATGCCTACGAGTAGGGAAAACTTTCTAAAATCGGTTAGTACTTCTTTAAATTATCTCTCACAAATCGGAAGAAAATCGAAAAAGTTGCATTCATTCCACCACTTTTACGCTCGTAGGAATGATTCATCCAAAATCATTGACCACCGGCTAAATTTATTAGTTGTTTATTGAGTGGAGCGTTGAAAATTTGGCTCGGAAGCCATCTAAATCATGGAAGCAAATCTAAAATGTTGTCTTACTATTTATTATTATCAATGGGGGCAAGTGCATAGCGATCTATAGATCTATTGTACCCCCTGCGGAGCCTAAAACTTACTAACCAGCCCTATCGTCTGCAGGAATGCAAGAATTTTCGACGGTTTGAGAGTTCCTATGAGCCCTGTTTTCAGAATTACCTACCAATGAGCGTCTGTTATTGTTTACTTTCGTCATAAATGGAAACTGTTGTGGAAATTTGAGTTCAAGCTGCTGTGCGAGGATTGCAAAGCAGTCAATCAGGACAAGCTCTTTAACATGGCTGGACTAATGAAATCTTTCGATGTGAAACACTGAGTGACTTTTAAAACCTTTACTAAATTGATTTGCCAACTAATACTCTCCTGAAAGGCAGCTCTTAGCAGTTCTTCACTCGCACAATCAGGTCCCACTGATTTGTTTTATATACGGCTAACTACGCGTATTAAAATGTTGAACCTTATGGTATTTAGGATATTGTGCGTGCCTGTGGGCCTAAATGCCTATGGCTAACCACAGGAACGCACAAACATTGTCAACACACATACACACACACACACACACACACACACACACACACACACACACACACACGCACACACACACACACGCACAAACAAACTTGAATAGTTGCTTAAAAAAACAAACTGAGTATGCTTGTTCTCAGCCACGTCCAGTCCACATGCTCGCCCAAAAGAAAACACGTTGGAGTATTGCAGACGGACGGCCCCGACTGCGATATACTCTTTTGCCAGTATTGGTTGTTGGCAAAGGCTTAACAATATTGTAAGGCTCGCTATTCAATGCTATCATCAGAATGCCGTATGTCAAATTTAGTTCCCATTTTCAATACCTAAGAATTATTATTATGCTTGTAAGCCAGTTAAGCTCAGAAAGGTAAATGTGTTGCCATTTCAATCGAAATCGCTTTAGAAATTGTAACTGGCCTGATAGATATTGGATAACGTGAAAGGGGCGTTGTAGTCAGAACTCTATATCCTTAAGAACATACATACCAAATTTGCTAGCATTAGTCTTAATGGTGTCGGAAAAATAGCATTCATACGTTGGACAGACAGTTAGAGAGGCAGGCGTACAATGCACAAATCTATTACACTCGATTCCTTTTGCAGAAAGGACAATTTCCACGTTGCACTTGCTAAGAAATTGAATTCCTGTGGTTGTTACTGCTCATGCTCATGTTGTTCCATCTCATGGCTGATGGCTTCATTTTGTTGTTTGCCTAGGATACCATCAGGATACCGCATGCAGCTGCCGCCTGTTAGAGGCCACTACACTCAGAAACAAAACGGTGCTCCTACCTTTAATATCATTCAGTTCTTAAGTTTACATTTACGACACATGGCAAAAAACACTACTTGTTCATAAAAGGACCCCCCGTTTATAAAAAAGAGTCAAATATCGTAAACTAAGAGCATTGGCTCGTAAAAAACGGCGTTTTTGAAATTGCGAGTGTGGATAAAAACGTGTCATAAAAATAAGCCAAGTACGCGAAATTTCTCTACTAGGCTTCAAGTTCCTATTTAATAATTGATTGATTTTCGTTGTACACTGTAGCTGTGATGTCTAAGTTCGATGGAAAGCTAATACGAACATTATATCATCATCATGTTTTGGTGTGTGAACTTAAAATTCATTTAGCTTCAAATATACTCGCAGTTCAAAGGGTCTCAAAATTAGAACGTTTGTATCTAAAATGCGCGTTTGTAATATACTTCCCCCATTCACGATAAAGTGGAGTTGTCCTTCTTAAATTCACGAAAGAATAGGTTGTTGTTGAAGGATTCTTCTCTCAGTGTACAGTTTTTGTGTGTTCTTTGGCGTGTATTCTTGTCTTGCAACTTTTGCAGCTCGTTGCCGTGTCTCAGTGTGTATGTGTGTGTGTGTGTGTGTGTGTGTGAGTAGGTGTGTGTGTGTGTGTGTGTGTGTATGCAAGTTAACAACAAACTTTGCAACTGTCAGTCGAACCACTCTTGGGGTGCCTACTCCTTTTTTGGGCGCTGCTTTCACAACTCATTTGACTGCTAATTGTCCAGAGAAAGATTCACTTGAAACTTTTATAGCGACTCACCAAACGTACTCATCAACATTACCCCCATTCCAGTATAACATTAACATTATCCTAGTATAAATTGATAACTATCAATTGATTTCTTATTATAATCAAACACAATAAACACACATATACTGAAATATATACCATACTTATAGAAACTTTGAGAGCAGTAGACAACAGATTTCCGGCTTACATCTTTTGTAAGATGTCTTTCATCACCAATATATTGATATGATAAGATAAATTATTATATTGTATAACACTAAATATTGTACAAATTCTGTTCTGTATAACTGCACTCTATTCAAGTATACTAATCAATTTCCGTATAGGTGAAAAATATGTAAAGAAAAGCAACAATATATATATCTGGCTTTCCGTCCGTTCATTTGTGAGACCGTAGTAATGCATTATTGTATCAACAATATAAAATCTACTCTAGACTTTAGGGCAACCAAATTTGGTATGCATGTTTGTATATATCCGCATCCAAAAGAGTGTGAAGATTTTTGGCAATTGAGTAGAATTAACTGACACATACTGTGGTTAGAGTCAGCAAATTTGATATAAGGACTTCTAACGCCACACTAAAAGATTTGACCAAAACAGTATCAAGGAATCAAGTCTATAACGGCCAGGAGCTTGCGACTGTAGCGTTAAAATACTCTGTTTCCAAAAATAAGATTGAAGCTAAGTGTTGGTATATATCCTTAGTTTAAAAAGTGTCTAGATCTTCCACCAACCAACCCCTCACCCAAAATTTGGTGCAAGACCATATCTTCTACATTTTGATAGTTATAGTCACAAATTTGACATGCAGACTACAGTTGACCTCCTTGACATATCTGCTTCAAACAATTATTGGCCCCTACCCCGAAAATTTACAAAATCTATATCTCTCACACCTTTAATATAAAAGACTGGACACAGAGTATTCTGCAGTCAGGAACTTCCGGTGAAATCGTTCTTTCATGTTCTGCTAATGATGAAAAATTACCTAGCCTTATATTTTGAAATAAGTTACAGTATCCTAAAGTAAACAGGGTGTAATTATACTTAAGAATTATTATGTGGTTATTTATAAAGCTTACTTGATCCTTTACGTTTCTTAATGTTCATGATTTATCGAAGAGTTAAGCTTGCCGTGCAAATAAATTTTAGTTTCTTTCCTCAACCAACTTCATTGTATTGATATAAAGTATATAAAACTAGTTGTACCCCGCCACACTTCTATGTACCAACTTGTTGTTGCATGGATAAGAAAGTTAGGACTAAGTAATAATAAATACCTCACGTCTATTCTCCCACTCATGCCTTATGATTCTTTGGATAGGGTTTGAAGAACTTAGAAACCGATCTAACAAGAACCTTCGCTCACACACTTGACCTTAACCCCATTCCCCGTCCGTGGCGACGGGTGGGAGTATATTTTTCAAGTTTCATACAACAGTTTTCCACCCGTGGGAGTTGATTTTTAAAAGTCCCGAGCTTTTGGCCACAATCTAAACTGAGTTTATTAATATACTATGTGTTTGAAATTAGGAATGTTATTGGTGTGAATAATAAATGAATGGAATTCGGGAACCGAACTGTATTTTGTATCAAAATTTGAGCTACGTCGATACATTATAATATATAAATAGAAATTGTAGGGCATATTTAGGTATCGTTAGCATGTGAAAGCCAGTTTGAATAGAGAACGAAACTGATTTAGTAGTATTATAATGCATCAATCATCTACACACAATTTGGCTGCGAAATGATAAGCATTCAGTTTGGAAATGAACATAGTTTCTGTTTAGAACATCATTTAAAACTGCCAGCCACAAGCGAAAATTTATACGTATAATTAGGGCCAAATGATACGCCCTGTAGGCCAGCTATCATTAATTGCCATATATAGGCTCATAAATGTAATTTGGGCTAGGAATAAAGCGATGTTTACCATTAATTTGAACAACAACAGCACCGACGACAGCAGCCACAACAAGGACACGAAAATGCACTGAAAATTTCCAAATCCTCTCACACAGGCACACACAACCACACACATATTGATAATGTGTTTGGAAAGTTAATTAAAACCCAACGTAAATGGTGCCGGAGGCAAAGGGGGACACAACAGTACAACGGAAAGCAGGCGACCATAGAAGGCGAGGGGTGGGGACTGAGGGGAGCTAAATGCATTTGGTGACAGCACAACGAGGGGAGGCCAACAAATTGTATTTTTCATTGCCAAAAACTGCGACAGTGTTGGTGCATGGTAAGAATAAACTGGAAAAAACATTGCAAATAATTTGTATTATGGAATTAAGGACAACAAGTTGAAATGCTCTATCGAGTTTCTAATTAAAACATGAGACTTTAAACTACCAGCCCTAAGGGGTTTTAGTGGAAAATTTTAGAGAGTCTACCGACTACTACCGAATGCTCTATCGAGTATCGAATTATAACATGGTCTTTCTAACTGTTAGCCCTAAAGGGTTTTTAGTGGGAAATAGTTCAGACTCTACTGGCTGTAGGGCGTCTCTACCCTTTGCACTATTCCATTATTCATTTTTCCTGTTTCTTTGGAAATTTGACAAAATTTCAATGCATGGAAAAATTGCAACATTGTTTGCCCGTCTTCGCTGTATGGGCAGCGCAGAATGTATGACTTCGAGGCAACTTCGGTAGCATCGATTCCCATTTTTCTTTTGGCGTTATTTGTCTGCCACTTTTTTTGTGGAGGCTAAAACACATTGGCACTACAACAGCCCAGAAAACTACGTATACAGTTGAGGCAAAACTCAATTTCAATACAGCTCACTGAATCCATTCCAAAGTGCAAATTTCGATGAATTGTTACTTTTTACTCCCTGTACCCATAAAATGGGTAAAAGGGGGTACTTAATCTGTGCAAATGTATGTAACAGGCAAAAGGAGACATCTTCGACCCTATAAAGTATATATTCCTGATCAGTCCGTCTGTCTGTCCGTCTGTATGAACGCGTCGATCTCAGCAACTTTAAGAGCTAAAGACACCAAATTTTTAATGTAGATACCTGTATACTATACGCATATGAAGTTTGCTTCCAATTTCAGATATCTCTTCCCGTTTTCCCGCAATTCGATTAAAACGTTTTACAACCACACTTTTGAAGATATAGCTCTAGATTTCGGCATGTAATATGCTTAAGTCACTCTTAATCTACTGTTCAAATTTCAAGTTGATCGGATATTAAACACGGAAGTTATTCTCGAAAGAAGATTCAGTGCTGCAGCGCGGGGAGAAGAATCAGCACACCCACCACTTAAAATGCCTCGTTTGCGCTGTCGCTTGTGTGCATTTTTGTATGTGTGTGTGTATGTGTAAGTGTACGAAATGCGATCGGAAATTTTTGACCTGGGTACAGGGAGCTTTGAAGTCAGGTATATTCGACTATAGCATTCTTTCTTGTTCTCATTTGTCTACATGCTCGGGTTGTAGTACTTTTCACCCAGTTTTATTCGTTGCTGTTGCTATTTTATTAATGATGGTCTTAATTTATATATTTAAGTTGATAATTCTCTGCAGACTGCATTGATGGTCGTTATTACTTGGCCACAAACGATATATCGAAAAGGCTTTATTGAAAATCTGTTGGCAGGTTGATGAATATTAATTGCTGTTTGGGGGAAGAGATTCTGTAGAGCTTTATGAAACGCCAATTTTTTTTCTTAATAACATAAAGTAAATTTGTGGAGAAAACTCTTTTGTAGATACCGTAGAGTGCTCTACTTTAAAGCTCTACTTGATGTTTACTACACGTCTGTATAGTAGAGATTATTTTAGCTCTGCCGAAAAAACTCTTGGCACCGCCTAAAATAAAATAATGCATCAAGTTGAAGTGCTTAATTAATTAATAGGATAACTAACCAATAAAATCGAGGTTTCACGCTAAAATCTATATAACTTTCGTTGTCTATAAGTGGTAAAAGAAATATGAATTTGCAGATCTGAGATCTACAGCGTTTACCTCATTTAGATCTGATTTTTTCTCAGTGTAAGTACTGTAACGAACAGTGTTATATCTTTAAAAGATGCCAGCAAATTCCATTTTAAAGTGACAAACAATTTGTACAGTGTGTGTGTTCGTTGAAGCTACTGCAAATTTGACAGGCAGCTGCCAAGTGGCGCCAAAGATGGAGACAAGTTTATTTCAAGAACATTTGAATGATCCTTGGAGAAAAGTTGCTGGTATTATGAGCTTTTCGAATTGAGGACAATGGTTCGAGCTGCCCTTGAGTTGATGTCTGATGTATGCAAATATTTTGCATGCTGTGCAAAAGTGTATTTATAGAAAGTGACACCTAATGTGTACACATAGAAATATAGCTCTAATGCGCGAACTGGGAATGCACCTCTACTTTCCGGCTGTATATCCGGCCGAGCTGCTGCATCCTGTGCTCTGAATCCTGTGTCAGTTAGTTTCCGTTTTCTGGCAGGCGCAACATTAAAGCTGGCGACTCACACCACGCACTATACACCAGAGCTCATCAAATCTCACCCGACCTTAGTAGACCTAGCCAGACCTTCGCCACTTTGCGTGGCATCCACGGCCAGGGCTGCCCCGCCTGCCAACTGACCTTGCCAGGCATGGCCAACAGGACTTGGCATCGCCAATTCCAACAGTTAGTCAGTGTCAAGTTTTTGTCGCTTTGCCAGCTCCCCACCCAGGCTGGGCAATTTGATTTATGCGACATTTGCTTTGCATATGCCGACTACAATGAATAGGAATTGAAATCGGTGGACATGGACACGGCCACACAGCCAAGTCGAAAACTTATGGGCATAAGCAGACAATGACGGAGATCCCTGCAAATAGACACACCCAGACAGCCAGACAGACAGACAGGCAGACAAACTGTTAGGCTAGGCTGTCAGTCCAGCAGCCAAGATGCTGCTTTAAGCGCTTCTTTATGGCGTATCTTAGGCGCTCGCATCACAACTGTGTCCAGTGCACTATGGTCTTAGAGTCGATTTCCTTGGCACAAATTGTACAAATATATATAATACCAGTAAGATTGCTATAGTCGAGTATACCCGACTACGAGACTCCCTGTACTCAGGTCTAAGACTTCCAAACACATCTTCGTACACTTACACATACACAACTACGCACGCGTACAAGCAACAGCGCTTGCGAGGCATCAGGTGGCGGCTGCGCTTCTTCTTCTCCCCACTATGCAGTACTTAATCTTGTTTAGTTTAGTTATTCAACAATAACTTCCGTGTTTATTATCTGATCGACTTGAAATTTGGACAGAAGATTAAGAGTGTATAGAGAATAAAACGTGTCAAATCTTAAGGCTATATTTTGAAACGTTTTTATCGGATTGCGCGGGTGGGGTGGAATATCACGGATTATCTGAGATCGACGGACATGGCCAAATCGAAATCTCTAAGGATACTAATCAAAAATATATATACTTTTAGGGTCGGAGATGTCTCCTTCTGCCTGTTACATACATTTGCACAGATTTAATACCCCCTATTTAGTATTTAAGCCATGTCGATGGCGTTTAATGGCAGTACAATGTATTCATATCGGAACTGAGTGGATTTACGTGTTATATCACATATCACATATAAAGCCCATGTTAATAAATCAAAAGCTAACAAAAATTTAATTTATTTTCAGTCTTGTGTATTTAGTTTTTCAAAATTCAGTCACAAATTATAAAAACAGTCCAAAGAAAGACTATTACTAGTATGCTAGCTGGTAAAACTCCTGCGCTGCCCGGCGAAATATTTCGAATAAAATGCATTATGTTGTATGAGACTACTTTCGTCTATCTTGAGAAGTACACAAGAATAGCGCACCATGATTTTCCCGCCCGCGGGGGAAGATTTCCGAAAATCATTAAGCTTCATGCCTATTATGTTTTTGGGTGGAGCTTTCAAAATTAGTTTGAACCCGATCGGACCAAAATTTGACTTTCTCCAATACAACTTTCTGACCACCGTTTTCCTCCCATGAAGTGGATTTTCTAAAATAGGAGAAACATGTGCCAGATGATTTTTCGTATAGATGTGAAACAGATTGGTTGGTAAGCAAAAAGTTTCATACAACAGTTTCCGCGATTTTCCACTTGCTTGTGGGTGGAACTTTCAACAATCCCGTCTTTGAGTGCACTCTTACAGTTTGGGCTGTGCGATGATTGCCAATCAGTCAGTCAGTCAGTCACCAATCAGGACAAACTGTTTTATATATATACGACTGCATTTTCCAAAATATTTTGATTTTGGGTCCATAGTACAATGCCAAAACCATCAACAGAAGCAAAAATGCCAAGCGAAACTTGAGTTCTCTATTATGGAAAAGTGCGTAGCTCGTAAACAACAAACACATTATATATAATCAACTTTCATTGTGTGCGTGTGTGTGTGTGTGTGTGTGTGTGTGTGTGTGTGTGTGTGTGTGTGTGTGTGTGTGCGTGTGTGTGCATGTGTGCGTATGCAGAACTGGAGTCGCCCACAGGGGAAATGACCCACTCCCCCATAATACATATAGTTGTATGTACATATGTAAAGTATCGAGTACCACAATACGGTTGAGCACGCAGAAACCGAGTACTTTTAGAGAGCTTGAGAGCGATTAACCCTCAATACCCATGATTGCCCCTGGACGGGCTCCAAAAAGGTAAGTTTATGTTCTGGTGAATACATTACAAGGAATTTAAGACATTCCACATCGGAATCGGTTAGGTAAAATAAAATTTATGTGACCAAGCCCTCTAGTCGATCCAGGCATTTTTATACCCTTGCAGAGGGTATTACAATTTTGCCACGAAATGTACAACGCTTTGCTGGAGACGACGCCACAAGGAATATATATTCTTCATCAGCATCAATAGCCGAGACTGTATGTTTTTTAGAGCTGTCGTGATGAAACTTGGCACAGATTCTTCACTTTGTTGCAGGGCGTACATATGTCGGATCGGACCAAACATAGCTGCCATAACAATGATCGGTCGACAACTAAGGTTTTGTATCAAAAACTTTTTTGTTTATAAAGAAATCCTCACTAAACTCACCCAAACAAAGTTTTTAGAGAGCTTATACTACCTAATCAAATTTGGTTAAAATCGAACTACTTTATCATATAGTTGCCATACGAAAGATCAGGTGAAAAATTAGTTTTAGCTTATACAGATACTACAACCAAGCTCATCAATTGAGAGTTTGAAGATGCTTAATATAGTTTTTATATAAATCGGACCACATTATTATACAGCTCCCATAGGAACAATCAGACGAAAAGTTAGTTTTTGTATAAAAAACATTGCTGTAAGGGTATATAGCCTCGGCATGCCGAATATGTATATCCTTTCTTTATTGTTTAATTTAACTAAGTATGTATATAAGGTTGACAAACATTAAATCAAGACTCTGTCTTTAGATTCGTAGTTTTAGACCTCAAATAATTTCAATCTAACAGCTTTATTAAAAAATTAGTCATTAGAGGTTCAACTGTTATTTCGATTTTTTTTAGCAATTCTTCTACACCACAAGAAATACTTGATATTATACTCTGCTTCGTTATTGTATATTAGGGCTTATTAGATTTGTGCAATGTCCATCTATCTGTCCGTATAAACGCAATTTGTTGTTAGTATATATTCTCATTTGTTAAAGTTTGAAGATCTACTTACCACCCCCTCCACTACTATTTGGCAAGAACCTATATTTTACACATTTTCCTTGCTTAAGTTTCAAATGTGACTTGATGACCTCCTTGACCTATTTAAAATCACAATTTTATGCCACTTACCGCGCTAAAAAGCCAATTCCAAACAGATACAGTGACCAAACTTGATATAAAGACTACTGACGACCTCGTCGAAGGTTTGCACTAAAAATATGTTTGCCACTTTAACATTCACCTCCTTAATAAGCATTTTGGAACTTCCGACTGAAACTCTTTTACTTGTTTTAAAATTGCATTTATGAGACATAATACACTGGGTAAACTTCTTCTAGTTATGTGCTCATTACCTGATCTAGGTGCAATCATTAGAACCTAAAAATGGTCCTCAAACCTAAGGCTTTATTTTCAAAAGAGTAGCAGGGACGGATTTTTGATGTTGGAAATTACCATTAACGTTAACTAATTATATCAAGAATAGTCGTAAACATCTGAATAAAAATATGACGGATTAATATGGCTATAAAAAAAAAATACTTGACTTTTTTATAGATCTTCAACAATATAGCAACCCCCTAGATTATGGGGGCCCATCCGTACACAGACTTTGTACTCGTAAATACTTGTCTGTGGCATGTGTGTGTTTGATGTGTGTATGAAGTGTGTGTTTGGTATTCATGTGGCGTCTGTATGTGTGTAAATTGTTTGCCACTTTATGTTTGTGCAAGTCGCTCGGCATCAAAGTAAGTCAGACTGGCAGACTGGCAGACAGGCAGACAGGAAAATAAACGGAAGGCGTCAACGTCGCTGACAGGGCAAATTTTCGCGCTGGGAAACTTGGCCGATTTCCTTTTTATGACAATACCAACAAGCCAAACAACAACAATAACAACATCAACAACGGCAAACAATTGCCACTGAAGTCAAAATGCCGCTTAAATTCTGAGACTGTCAGGCAACAGCCACCTGAAGGACTCACTCCAACGAAAGGATATGAAAACTTTGTGATGAAACGGCACAGAGAGAATTATTAGTCCAGTACTCATAATTAACTTAATCACAATTTTGAATCTGGACCGTTGAAGATAAGCCAAGCTCCTTATGGCATTAATTATGCATTTTATCATTAAATGATGACTTGTGATGCATAAATAATATGTAACTGCTCATGATTCGCTTAACATACTATTTAAATTAGTTACTATTTATAAATTGTGCTTCGCCAATATTCACTTTTAAATCTACTCCAAAAATCATTAGGCATTTGATTCAACGATTTAGGAATAATAATAATTGGAGCCTTGCTTTCTTGTTAATTTGGTTGTCATGGTCGGGAACATGCGATCTTACACAACCATGTATAGGGCTTTAGCAAATACCTTATAATTACCCTGGATTTATTAAATTGATTTAAATGCCGTCCGTTTAATTTTATGATATTTGTTGACCTGGAGTATTTTTTACCCTGTAGTGTAGATAACACTAGGGAGTTATAAGCATTATACCACATGTGAAATTATTGTACTCATATAATGATACATGTACAGGGTATACTGTAGCCCAGAATGCACCATGTGCGCGTTCAGAAAATAGAATCTTCTTTGGCACTGTAGGAAAATTTATGTTTTTCTGGGATAAAACAAATAAATTGTCTTTTAAATTATGTTTTTAATTGCAATAAGAGGATGGAGTCACGCCCTCAAAGAAACAAGACCCAAAATATTCAGTTATCTTTTTCTTAATAATTTATGACACAAAATGTGTCCACTTTTTCTATAGCCACAACAAAACAAATATCGTCTGCTGAGAGCGCATTCAATTTTACGCTCTCAAAGTTAGAAACCGAGAGCGAGAGCGCGCCAAGCACTGAAGAGCGAAAATCCAGCTGAAAAGCCATACGCAAAAATTTCGTTGTGCGTTCTTTGTATAGGCGTTGGACATCTAAGTAATTATAAGGTCTTTGGTTTAACAATCCAAGATCCACATATTTACATATTAGGTAGATTTTAACAAATCTACAACTAAACTATGTACAAGTTCATGGAAGATTTTCCTACTAGGGAGGTCCGTTGGATATATGCACCACAGTCTTCTATTCGGGATCTTCAATTAAGTCTCCGAGCATGAAGGGTTCGAATGGTTCGCTATACTTTGGTTATAGACGCTAGATTGCTGGTTTAATTGATCACCAATTAGCGTTATGTGTAGATCACGCTCGATTACTTCATTATTTTACATACCAAGGCAGGCCAGATATAATTCTGGCGGCCTTAGATTGAATTGTATAAATACGGTTTGAGACGTAGGGGCAGAGTACTGATACTGATCAAGAATATATGTATGCGTCTTGCATAGGTGTGCACATTTTTAGTACCCCGATCTACCCATTCTAAGGGTACAGGGAGTCAAATTCATTAGGCTCAACGACTTACATAAAAAATCACATTACGGTGTGGTATTTTGATAAAAGATTAGGGCAAGAAGAACAATTAATTTTAATCAAAAAAGCTTGCCGGGCAACGGTTTCATAATACCAGCTGGTATGAGCAAAAATACCATATAATATACCAAAAGAACCAACCCTATTTTCGTAATCCCCAATCACTCTTCTATTGAATGCAAGCCAAGCCAACGAATAAAATCGATGGATCCCTTGGTTTAAGATGATAAATTGCACCATTTACCATATTGCCACACTTGATTTAATCTGCCTGCTAAGCCTTGGCAAGGGCGATTTCCTTGCTTATATGTAAGTTATGAGGACGACACTTTGTTATTGTTAGCACATTGATAAATGGGGAACTGCCGAACAAATCAAGTGCACTGGGTGCACAGTTTGAGGGGCATTGGGTGGCTCCTAGCCTAGCGCCTATACTCGAATTTTAGTACCAATCAAAATGTGATTTGCTGATTTATTGTGCATACAAAATGTTCTCGAAGGATAACCCATTGCCTTGCCTGTTGCATGGCACATTTTGGCCAACACTTGGATTGTGTGTGTGTGTGTGTGTGTGTGTGTAAATTGCCTTGTGTTGTGATTCATATTTGCTTAACTGATTGGCAACAAGATCCCAAGTAATTGCGCATCAAAATATATCAGGCCTGCCATGGGTATCGTTACCTTCATCACAAAATGCAGAGGCGCAAGTAATGAAGGATATCCGTCACGCCAAAAATAATGAATGTTTAGTAATGTGGTGGCAACGAATACGACGATGGCAAACAAGAAAAATTAGTTTTCTCCATGGGAAATCCCTCAAAAATCCCTTTCGCCACATAGAAAACACAAACAAACAAGTAAGTGTGCCTGAGCTGGAGATACCTTGTCGGGTAATGCCCTGTATGTAGTAAATGAGATTTGAAATCCTGGCAAAATTCCAATAAATTTTGAGATACTTTTCTTGCACAAATAAGGCCAAAGACCTCCTCACGTTAAACGGAGGCCTAGCAATATAATTGATAATTAAATTGACACATATGTACATATATGTAGAAAACACCTGATCTTTTGCATTCTAAGTAGCCTGGTCATCATATTTTAATGAGTGGACACCCTGGTCAGTGTTGGTTAACGTATACACTTAACTGGCAGCTAGTTTAACTGACATTGAATAAACCAAATCGTATAAACGCTACTTTATCTGTTAGAAATTGAGAATCTATAATTCAAATAACAAACACTTTGTCCGTTTTAGTTCAATTATGATTTTATATTTTATATTTTAACTCTTTTCTTACTCGCAACACCAACACCACATTTACACTTCACAAGCAGTCAAGAAAGAAGAGAGAGATCATTAAGAGTGACCAGTCTATCACAAATAAAGTAATACCAAAACATAGTGCTGTAAATGCTATTTTTGATAAGTTGAATAGGGATATTCCAACATTATCGAACAGAAAATGTATAAAAAAAAAAAAAAAATGAAAATGCCTCCGTCAAATTTTAATGCCGAGTTTAATCATTTAAATGTTTTTTCTATCTAACAGTTTTAATATCATTATTTTGTAAAATGAGGAATAAGCTTATGAAAGGAACAAATGAACACCAACAACTCACTCCAGAAAAGTGGTTCACTTTTGACTAAGTTTGCAGGTGCGAATAATATTTTAAGTTTTTGCATAAACATAAGTTTGTATCGATGCAGGAAAACACTTGATTTCTTTGATAAACTTATAATTATTTTTTATGCTGCGTGTTATTCAAAACACTTTCATAAATATAACGGGTTAAAGAGAGTGTGTTAAAAAGGTCAATATGTCAGGCAAGCCTCTACCAGGTTGAACAGAGCTTAGCTAAATTCCAATAACCTTCCTGCAGGCGTCCCCCCAAAAATCCAATTATCCAAAGGATGGTGTCGGACTAGCCTGTTTAAACACGTGAAGCATAAAATATATATGGTATACGCATAGTATATGGAAAGAATGGTACTTCTTAGCTTTTGCCCGTTAAAACCTTACTACCCATTTGATGGTTACAGGGTATATTATAAAATATATACACTCGTAGAAGCCACGGTCCGACAAATTTCAGCATCATGATGATGGCTGCTGTTTTGTTTGTTGTTTGTGAGTTTGTTGCTAGCCAAGTGGATAAGTTATGAGGCGCCGCGAGACCCAAAAACAGCCCCAACGATTTAGGAGCCGCCAAAAAAGGACATGCCACGAATGCAGAATCAGGGCTCAGGGTAGAACGGTTCCGTTGCTTAATTTGGTATTCACGTCAAAAAGCCAACTTTAATTGTATTTAAGCTCGTTTGAAATAATTACATAGCTGTATTTACAAATAAAAGTTATGTTGATTGACAAATAAACTACAAATTTTAAATTGTAAATATTGTTCAAGGCGTAATTATTGTGGCGCAACAACAACAGCTTTAATTGACCTACATACCCGTATATCTAACACATAACTATGTATGTACACAAAATACATGTCCTGACTGACTGACTAATTGACAAGAACGCTGACATATTCAAATTTTGAATAATTTCACCCACAAGCGTTTAAATTCACGGAAAACTGTTGCATGAAGCTGTTATTACTCCCTGTACACCATCCATTTTAAAGATATAGGTTTGGGATTTGGCATGTATAATACTTTGGTCACTCTTAATCTACTGTTCAAAATTTTATTTTTAATTTTTTAAACACGGAATTTATTTACGAAAGAAAATCAAATCGATTTCAAAGTCTTTTCAAAGATTTACCAATAATGCAACGGCTTTCATACAGAATTCGATGCCTAACTTAGTATTTTTAGATCTTGACACTTCACAAATTGAGGGTATAACTTATCACCAGATACGCTGTGATAATCACTAATTCCATAGTGATTGGACAAATGGGTTGTATTAATAGTTAACTTTAATTATCTCAACTGCATCGACTGTGTCAATTCGAGATTATGCAATAGACTAAATTCTACATACAAAGGTCCTTACTTGCTAGTCCTACGCAGTGTCGCAACGCCGGATGCCGTCCAAAATAATGCTGAGCGTGCGGCTCTTCCGGGCAACAGAGTCAGCGACCAATGCAACTTAGTCAGCACTATTACATTGTGTCATAGTGCCCAGTTTCCACCTTGCCGCTTATTGATTATCCATGTTAACTTATACAACAACATGTGTACCAAGTTTGGTTGCTCTACCTTCAAGGATGTGGAAAATAATTGCGTTCATACAGACAGACGGACAAGCGGACATTTCGCAAGCCCAATACACTCATTTTATAATAAATCATCATCTCAAGTCCCAAACTCAACTTTTTTTTTGCTTTTTGATTAAATTACATACACTGAAAAATTAATTCCGTTCTAAAATCCAATTTCGTGCAATGTTCGCCTGTCTGTCAGTATAAACGGAGCTTTTCCACACCAAATTTGGTACACAAACTATATGCTATAGTATATTCTATATCTTCCATATGTTATTGATAAATTTGACCAGCTTCTACTTGATTTAATGTTGCATTATTTCAAACTGTGGGTTGACCATCACGTGAGGCTGCTGGCCAACAAAATACGTCACGGTATTTTGCTATTATGTGGTCCTTTTGATGTCATAAACCACAAATTGCACACTGATTGTTGTTTTTGAGCGCAGTTATTGCTGCTCAAGCAATTAAAGCGATGGCATCAAAGTATCCTTTAATTTATGCAAAATTAACTCTGCTGCCACAGAGAAAATGGACGCACTGAAAACTCATTAGTCCCTCATAATGATGCCCACTGGCAGTGAAGAATGTACGCCACATACGCCACCAGGACCCCACCGAAGCATTGTCCACTTGTTCGGAGATTGAAGAGTGCCCACATTGCATTTTGTGCGTTTTATGCACTTGATTTTTAAAGGTTTAATTACGCAGCTTAGCTTCTATCAACCCCGCCAACCAACCCCCTCAATGTGTCTCGCATCTGGAAGGCTTAAATGCAATTACAATTAAAATAAACGACCAACCAAGGCGACGCACTGTGGGGCGTATACCCGAAAAACTTCTTAACATTTCAAAATGCAATGTAAGAAACGTAAAGATTTCTAGAAATACAAAACGAAACAGCTATTCAGAAAAGAATGTAGGCAATTTTATCAAATTCTAAATATTATTTCAAAATTTATCAGTTTGAAATCAAAGATGTCGATTTTAGCGAACGGTGAAGCCGATTTATAATTTTTGTATGTATTAAAAGAATGGCCTATCTTAGAGAAAGCTATAGTTACATATATCTTTCGTACTGAAGATTTACCAAGTCATTTAAATAATTAAAATTTAAAGGCTTTAGTATTTTTCATTCATTTCAAAAGTGGAAATTTATACTAAATATTATTTTCCGAATTGACTGAAATAAAGTTGCTAATGAATCTGCAGAAATATTGACATTATTTTGTGTAAAATTGATTTAGTCTTACACATTTCGTGACAAAATAATAGTACCATTGAAGAAATAAGAACAAAGAAAGTCACAAGCAAATGAATATTTCAATTATCCGCCAATATTTTAATTGATTACAATTAAATGTTAGTAATAATGTACTCGTATATACAGCAGTTCCTATTTTTCCCTTTTTTATCTAAATCGATTGTATTTATTTAATAATTCTAATGTAAGTCGACTTTGGCCCGAAAATTAATTTGAGCCCTTATCCGTATAGAGGTCCTTGGTGAAAAGCGGTACCATCCGGGCGCTAAGATGATATCTGAAATCTGTCTATGATTAATGATAATTGATAATAATATTTGGAACTTGGGCTTTCTAGATGATTCTGACTACTATTGGATTAGATTAGGTGTTACACAGCTTCCTCTCAGTCAACGTCCCAGCATCTTTTCCGACGAGGTCAACAGATCGTTTGGTTGGATAGTTTGGCCAGGTTCTTATCGGATACATAACAATATCCAATGGGAGGTATATTTTTTGCAATATAAAATTTCGGAGAGCCCCACTGTTTGTAGGCATCATCTTAACGAAATTCCATTAAAAAACTGCGAGGCGCCAGGTCCTGGGACTGACAAGAAGGACGTAACTTCCGCTGGCAGCAGTCGGCAATTAATGTTGCAGCTTATGTCCTGTGCAACAATTTGTGCTTCAGGCGCAGGACTATTCGCATTGGCTGACATTTATGGCAAGCATTATTATTATTTATGTTGGTTTCTGTACTTTGAGAAAAGTTTTCCAACTGCTGCTCTGCAAACTGTCAGCTTATTAGAAAAGTTGCTAACGTGCAATGAGTGTTCCTTGTGCTCGTAGTCGTAGTTTGCCCTGAATTAAATGAATTAGTTGCTTGTTGTTTGCTTTACTCGCTTTTCAATGTATCATTCAATTAATAATTTATTGTTCTGGCCTGTTTAAGTGCTGTAAGCTGTCATTGGTACTTAATTTCATTTACAGCATGCACATTCCTGTTTTAGCCTGATCACTTATTTATATACTTGTTTGGGTCTACAGTGCGCATACAGTGGGCCAGGCAGGATCATTTATTTAAAGGGGATCATCACAACTTACTCTGGAATATATAAAAAAAAAAAACTATTCATTGACTGAGATTAGAGCCCGCCACGTAACAACAAAACACAAAACTATTTTAGTTGGAGGCCATGATGATGTTTCATAAGTTTGTACCCGGTAGGTGGCGCTGTGGTGGTAATTTTAGCAAAACTCCTTTGTTATGGCTTGACACAAATTCTGAATGTATGCATGTTTGGACATGAGAAAATTTTATTTTTGGGGGCGGAAACTGTTGTATGAAACTTGAAAAACCTACTTCCACGCGCCACCATGGACAAGAAATGGGCCTAATGTCAAATGTGTGAGGAAAGGTTTTTATTCAAAAAATCATAAGACACGGGAGGAAAAATAGTGGTAAATTATTTATGTTTATTTCTTACCTGGTGCAGCTAGTATTTTTATATAAAGTTTATTTATTGCAATGTTCATGATAAGGAAAGTTCAACACAATCGGCTAAAAATATTTGCAAGAAACTATACTCCAAATGTTGGTTCATACAGACGGACAGACGGTCGGATAGATCGACTCGGCTGTTGATTGGGTCTGATATATGCCTCCCTTTTACATCTTATAATGGGAACGGGGTATAAAAAATGTTCATCTGAGTGGATTTTAGAGCGAATTGCGATTTTAAAATAAGTAGAAACTATAACGTTAGTCAGAAAACAATCAATAGTGCAAGAAATTCAAAAACCATCGATAGCATATTCGATTTCTTGGCAGCTTTACTTGACTAAAGCTTGTCTTGTATATGTACTAACTTTGGACAGATTCACATATGTATATAGGTCAATGCAATTGTACTTTAAACGAGTATATAAATCACATTTCGAGTGACAGCATAATCAGTGTGTGACATAGACAGAAATTGCATTCAAAGGTACATTGGCTACTAGACACATGCGCACACATATTTTCGTTTGCCTCTGGGCTAACTGGTACTGGCAGTTATTTAAATTTGCATTCAGTTATATTTGCAATACATTTATGCAAATAACATGCAAAATGGTTGTAAATGGCAAAAGTAAATCAAATCCCAGTCAGGGTTCACCCCTTGGCCGAATCACAAAGCTCGAAACTGGGTCAACTGATACGTGTATTCATTTTCGCCGGGTTGTGTTTGCTCTTGGCTGATTTTGACCAGCTGCAAATTGCTAACAATGAGGTAGGCAACTGCTGCCACTGGGCAGGTCAACGGAGGAGTGCACGGGTCATCAGCGGTCAATTGGACACCGCTCTTCTGATTCTCATTTATTTTCCATAATACGCGTTGGGCGTGGCGCGGCATTCAATGCACTGCACAAAAACCAACGTTGAAGTGCTGCCATTGACAGAGTCTTATCAAATGCAATGCGATCCGGAATCCGGATGGTGGTGTTGCCATGGCTAACACTAATTACGCTGCCAACATTAATCTAGCTGCTGACCCGAGTGTTGACGCGGCTCAAATCGTGCTGATTGCTAATGATGGTAAGCGCTCTGAGCAGCAGTGCTTCCTATTTTGTCTCATTCCGGATGGGATTGCTACTTTTTTTTTCAAACACTCTGCCGAAATGTTATCAATCATGCCCCTTTCGGGAGTTTGTTTCCCATTAAGTGATTAAATGGACGTTGGAAATGAATGGTTGAATGCGTAACAAACTTAGGGACAAAATTAAAGGATATATAAAATTAACTCACCAGTGCAAAAAAAATCTTAATCTTTAACTAAATTTTGGAACGATCTGAAATAGTAGTTATATTTACCCCTAAAGTGCCCGGCAATGTATTTTGATATTAGGTATTTATATAAATGACGTAAGAAAGAAAAAAACATATATCTTCCACATTTTTAAAGCTATAGTCACCAAATTTTACATAGTAACTACTGTTGACCCGCTTAACAAATCTGCATCTGTCTGTGCCACACCTCACAGTACAGACACCATATTTATATATTTATTATGGATATGTCCACCTATGAGGTCGGACGCGCCTCTTTCAGTGTGTTGAACATGTTGTGATTAAATTGTGGTACCATTTTCAGTATTTAAGTATTGATAGTATCAAAAGTCCTATGTCTGACTTATCAACAGTTTAGCATCACTACTGAGCAGGACGTTTCCATGCCCAGAACGCTCTTTTCACCACAACAGCCCCTCCAGCACAGACACCACCTACGCCCATGTTACGTTTATGCTTTCGCATAAGCTCGCTAAGAGGCTGAGTTTGCGGAGCAGTGGAAGTCAAAGCGCAGTGCAAGTTCCCCGAGAAGGGCAAACAAAACCAACTGAACAAATAAAAGGGTGCAAAGTTGTGAAAAAACTAGTATGAATGCCTTAGTCGGGCATACCCGGCGACAAGACTCCCTGTACCTAAATCTAAAATGCACAAGCACATCTTCGTACACTTACACATACAATCAAGGCTTTCAAGCGGCGGCTGCGCTGTTGCTTCCCCCGCCGTGCAGTAATCGTACACGTTTCTTGATTAACTTAATAATTAATAATCCGATTGACTTGAAATGAGCATAGTAGATCAAAAGTAATCAAATAATTATACATGCCAAAAATCAAAGCTATATCTTTAAAATTGTTCATATAAAACGTTTTTATCGGTTTCGGGGGGTGTGGGAAATATTCAAAAGTTGAAATAATTAATAAATAAACCTCCATTCCATATTTGGTGTCTTTTATAAATACGGACTCAAATATTGATACTAAATCAATAATATATACACTTTACAGGGTCGGGATGTCTCCTTTTGCATGTTACATACATTTGCACAGATTTAATACCCCCACTTACCCATTTTATGAGTACAGGGAACAGTCAGTGTGGATATGGAGCGGGGGCAGGCGCAGGGACAGGGACAGGGACAGGGGCGGGGGCGGGGCCAGCAAGCTTGGCCTCAGCTGCTGACATGCATGCATAACGATGTCAACAGCGAGAACACGCAAAGTGCTGCATTAAAAGTGACAGCAAAGAAAAATATAATAGAGCTTTTATCTTTTCTACTTATCTATTGTTGTTGTTCGGCTTTAAGTATATGTGTACGTAGATTTGTGCGCATTTTCATACTTATTTCTATGAGAGAACTCCGGTTCAATGATTCTGTTGGCAAGCATGCGAGTACTTAAGAGTCATTTGGTTAAAGGTGCTTGACTGATGACTCTTAAACTTGAAGCAACATTTTCAATTCTAAATAGCGCCCTAGCAAATCATCCTCAAACAAGAAAAATTTATGAATGCTCTACTTCTTGTACCCAATTCTAAAATTTCCCCACTCTGCAGTACTTAAACTTGTTTCTCGAATCACATCTGTGTTTATTGTACGATCGACCGAAATTTGCGCAATATATCAAAAGCGACCCATGAATTAGGCATACCGATTTGAAGGATATATATTTTAAATCTGAAATTTAAAGTAAAATTGATCAGCGTTTGATATACAGATAATTATATTCCAAATTTGGTGACTCTAACTATAAGAATTCCTGAGATCGACGCGTTCATTCAGACGGACAGGACCGGATCAACTCGGTTATTGATAGTTATCATTAATATATACCCTTAATAGAGTTGAAGATGTCTCCTTCTGCCTGTTACATACATTTAACACCCTCTTTTACCCACTTATGGGCACAGGGAGTAAAAACGAAGCAATAAACTATTCAAGCAATGTTTTAATACCAAGGTTTCCTTTTCGTCCAGTTTTTTCTACATTACATTAAATAATCATCCAGTTTTGATTAAATTTAAACAAACCGCATAATAAAACTTACAACGGGTTAGTTTGGATAAAATATCTGTATAAACACAAATTTCTAATTACAAGACCCCATTTTTCATCCGATTGTTCCTATGTTACATATAATTATCGAATTTAATTAGTTTTAAAAGGTTTTGTACAGCCTGACCAAGGTAGGTATAAGTCAAAAAACTATATCATATAGCTGTCACTGGAACAATTGGGTCTGATATTAATGTTGTATGAACAACTTCTTACTCATACAGATATTACACCTAAATTTAGCCATTGCAGTTAGTAGATGTTGTTGCTGTTTATTATTGGATTGGCTTTGTTTTTACATTAATTTAACATATATTATATTTTACGCTAAGCCGGGTTGTTTTTTCCTAATTAACATTATATCGTATCTGTAGTTTATAGTTTCAGACACATACTGAGCCAGTAGATCCAAATTTGAGCCATTAAGAATGTATTTTAGGCCTCTTCTGTGATATCATCCAAAATATGGGGCCAATATCCAAGCTTGAGTGTCTCCTTTTTGGCGAGTATGATTATACTTTATCAAGTTTGCTTTACTGCGATCAACGTCTGACATTAAAATTATATGGTTGCTATAGAAACAGCTGTTCGGAAACGGAGTTTTTGAAAAACAAAGATTGTTGCAAGGGTATAAATCGTCGGTACTTCGCAGATAGACGCTCTTACTTGGCACTTGTGCATTAAGATAAACAAAAGGAAGTAACACTTAAAGTGTTTAAAAATGATAAGCTCGTAAAAGGATGGACTTGGTCATATTAACACAGCTCTCTGTCGGAGTGTTGTCCAGTTTAAGTGGGATGTTGGGGACAAAGTAGGACTGACAGTGAGGATTGTTGCAGATGCTGTCATTCCCAACTGAAACGATGTCAAGTGCGGCTGGCTGCATGGAAATGTCAGAGCCAAGCGAACAATGTGGCGGTTGAGTTGACACAGCAAAATGATAGGCGAAATGTTCGCATTGAACAATACGGAACATTTTAAATGCAAATTTCATGCAAATGGCATGCACTGACATAAACACAAACACACACACACACACACACACACACGCACACACACACACACACACACACACACACACACACACACACACACACACACACACACACACACACACACACACACACACACACACACACACACACGCATACATATGTAGTTATAACTACCCGCCTGGTTAAAAAGCAAGGACCGTAAATTACAGTTTGTGCAGAACTGTATACGTCTGGAAAAATGATATGGATGATGCGTAGGAGTTGAACTAACGATGCTGAAGATTGAAAACAGATTATAGCCATATACTTGTGCAAGTTTTTGTGTCACATTTTGGGGCGACTTTGTATGTTGCTCCAGTTTTTGGGTCAATTTTTTGAACAAAGCCAAATTGCATGCCACACCCACGTGCTGCACAAAGAGCTGCAAGTGAAGTTGACTGATGGCCAAGTGTCCGGCTTGATGTTTGGCCAGCCATTGATATGAACTGTTTCATGTGGCACACAGTGGGCGTTCATGTTGCACACTCACATGTGCGTAAGCAGAGTCCCAAAAGGCAAACGCAAATTGCAGTGCCAGGTGAAGGTCGGCTATCAGGCTATAAATAGACTCCACAGGGGTAGAAAACAGACAGTGTGGGAGTGAGGGGAGACAGGGAAAGTGGTTTGATTGTTGTCTATAAAATGCATTTTATTGCGGATTTGCTGTGGCCGTATGGTCACTCCAGAGTTGTCGCTTGTAGGCCGCAATGTCAGTCTTGCCAGCTGCATGTGCTGCATCCCAATCCTTTAGTTGCAGGCCCTGCACATAGATGGCGCCAAAGTATGCATCTGACGTGGACATCTGGGGACGGCGACACTTCAGGCCAATGTCCTGCAGCTTAACGGGTCCATCGAATCGCACGAGATAGTAGCGTACACGCCAGTTATCGCCCAGAGTGCCATGCTCCGGCGGCAGCTGCTCGTGGGCAAGTCCGGGCGGCAGAGCACTGCCCAGAGGCGAGATGTAGCATATGCCCTGCGTTAGAATGTTCTCGCCGTAGGCGCCACAAAACAGATACATATCCTGCATGGGCCGTCTGTGCGCGGTGAGTCTCAGTACAACATCCAACGTGTGATCCTCGTCAACATTGTCGACTTTGTAGGCGTAGCCCAAGAGCAGCACGCCCAGCGAGAACTCAAACTCGGTAAGGAACAGCCGGAAGGCGCGCTCATAATTGGCCACACGCAGAGCACAGCCGCCGGCAAAGGCGGTGTCAAAGCTGTGCTCCGCATGATCGCCCAATGGCACCGATGGTTGCAGTGCCTGGCGCGCCAAGTTGAAGAAGGGACGTGCCGCTGGCTCACGTGTGCCGCACTCGAAACTGACGCGTCCCGATCCCACGCAGAAGTCCGTGTAGAAGGGCAGCGAGCGGTATGGATGCGTGCCCAGCCATTGCCACAGGCGCGCCCACCATCGCTCGTTCCTTGCCAGAAAGGCGGCATTCAAGGACTCGTCGCCATTGGCGCTGCGAACATTGTAGCCATACTGATTCAACGTCTCAAAGCACCAGGCGGGCGCAAAGATGCCCGCCGAGAAGCCGCGCGCGGCAATTCTAGCTAGCGTCTGGGCACTCTGAAAGCGTCCCACCTGCCCGCGCCCAAATACATCGAGTCCCAGGAATAGCCGATTCCCTGCTGCATTCTCCCGCCGTACGGACGCCGCGCTGGCCTCCAGGCTGCGATCGTTCCACCCGTAGTTGATCAATGTGCCGTGGCTGGCCCTAAAAAACTGCACGTTGTGCTCATTGAGCTCATTCTGCCACTGCAGCTGCCCGTTACTGATGACGCTGTCGTACCAAAAGACGCGTCCATGCGGCACTTGCCTCTCGGTAGCCAGACGCAGCTGCTCCACAAAGTAGCTATTGGGGGCGAGACAAGAAAGTGCTTGAACATTAGAAAGCTGTCTACGATAATAGCTAAGCAACTTCTGAGAACCGAAGGCTGTGCCTCAAGAACTGATTCAAATTGAATTATTAAATTGAAGACAACTTCACAAAACCTACGGACATCCACTTTACTTTCCTGCAATCGAACAGGAACAATCAGGGAAAAATAAAGTCTAGTCCGAAGATAGATAGATAGATAGATAGATAGATAGATATTTCTTGTTTTTAATATATTTATCCAATTCTTCTCTATTTATTCGATCTCTCCTATTTGGTTTTCCTAACAATTTAATTTAACTTAAACATATTTTTACTACTAGCTTCTCCTAATTTAGTTAAGAGTCTATTAACTGGCATTTTTCTTTAAGCTTAATTATTTTATGAGGTTTTTACATTTAGGGCGACAACACTTATGAATAAATAAATCACACGGACGACAGTTAGGTTTAAGGCCGAATAACTGCATAACTTTACGCACTAGCTTTGCAACTAAATGAATGGACTGGAATTTTGGGGTCTGTGGCGAATAAGTACATAACTTTACTCACTAGAGATTAGGCATGCACTCGGCACGAACCGCGCACTCCACATTGACCAGCCAGCCCTCGAAGCGAAAGTGCAGGCAGAGTCGCGTCAGGGCGACCACTGTGCGTTCGACGGCGTCGACGCTGGCCAGGACCTCGTGCAGGAGCGTAGCGCCCTCGACGATGTAGGTGCCCATAACGGGAACGCCATGTCGGTGAGCGGCATTAATCCAGCCGCTGGGCGGAATGGTCACATACTGATGACTGAAGTAGCAAAAGTAATCCACGGCGGACCAGTGCAGAAATCGATAGTCGTCGAACTTCTCCGAGCTTTGGTAGTGCCTGTGATGGGAGGATAAGATTTTACTTTGTCAACTGTGTGTCTGGCTCACTCACCGATCGGCCAGATAGTTGCCCATCATGTCGTGGCAGACGAGCAGCTCGCGTCGATTATCTTCATTGAGCGTGCGCCGATGGCCGCTCACAAAATCCGACTGCCTGTCCAGATAGACGGCCTCCCCACGCACTGCGGTGTCCAGGGGGCGCACGTAGCGCCTCCAGTCAATGTCCCGACTGCGCACCTGGAACGCCAGCAGCTGCACATTGTCCCGGATCGGCTCTGCCTCCAGCTGAGCTGTAAGTTGGGGTGTTAGTTGGGCGTGCATGCTCTAGATGCAGCTGATGTTCTCGAAATGACTTCAGCTCATTGTGGCTAGCTTGCACTTATCGGTGGCAGGCGTTGCCAGCGACGATGTCGCCCTTAAACTTTATCAGTCTTAGAAAATTGCGCGGCGGCCGCATTAGATGAGAATTTTAAAGGCGAAAATGTCGATTATTTTGCTCAATGTTCGTTGCAATTGTTGATATAGTCACAGTCACATTACTCTCTTTGTTTCATTCTGTTTTTTGTTTTTACAATAATCACATTCTACAAATTTATACCAGGGCGTAAAAAGTTTTCTGACAAGTTGTTGCTATTACCATGCCAAATAACCTCCCGGTGTTACTAAAAGACTGTCCTAAACAAATTCCTGAGGTAATGATGGTGAACTAATCCTAAAGGAACACTTGGTGTCGATTATATTATTATTGATATTTTAGATAACTAATAGTTATTTAGTTAATTTCAAAATTTAAGAAATCTTTCCTAGGGAGATGTATTTATGTTAACTTTTGTTTTTCAATAAATCCTGACCAATTGCACCAAATCGAAGTTTCAGTACAGTTTATATAAGCCGACCACATTTGATAAAAATCGGATTACTATATCAGATGGGAATATTTGGTGAAATATTGAATTGTATAAAAGGAATTTTTGTTTACAAAATATCCTAACATAGCTGACATTTGAATGATCAGTCGAAAATTAAGTTGTTTGAAAAAATTGTTTGTTTATAATAATATTCCGATATGAAAATTGAATTTAAACTTTTTTGTTTAGGTATGTCATTTAAACTCATCAATAAAGTGTATTATTTTATTGTAAACTGGGTCATATAGGACTTGCATAGATACAAATATACTATATTCTTATATATCTGTATAAGCATGAAATCGAGATATAAGCGAGAATTAAACGTCAATTCAAAACAAATTTAATATATTTATAGGAATTTGTTTTATGCTGCTAAATTGCGCGAATTCAAGTTACAATTTAATTGAATTTAGGGGAAAAAAATAAATCCAAACAAGGATGAGAAACTGTTTTCGAAGTCCTGACGTTTTAATACCCTTGCATAGAATTGAAATCTCGAAATCTCAATTTTGTGTACATTATGTGAGGTACAATAAAATATTTTATTAGTGGTTGGGATATCTGATAAACAAATTTTGTCTACAATATGCAAAATATTTGTTTATCAGATATCTCAAATTAAATTTTCAGCCGATTATCCTTATGGTAGCTATAAATCTAAAACAAATTCAGTCAACTTGTGAAGAGTGTTGTGAAACTTAAATATATATAAATAAATATAAGCATATTTATTTTTAAAATTTTAAAAATAGAGTGCAATATTAAATATCAAGGGGGAAACATATATTTTGTGCGAATATTTGAATAGTTTATTTATATTATAAGTTGAGTGTAATCTATAGTAAGTTTGGTCGAAATACAAGCCAGAAAACAACTCAATTATACTATAGCGATCGTTTCTATGGCAGATGTATGCTTTAGTGATATATTTACTACTTGCAGCAGAATTTATTCTTATTCTTCTACTTATTAGAAGGTTTTATTTAGATGGGCTTAAGCCTGACAGACTTGTTTGCATAGAGACACAGAAACGGATTGACGGGTTGGCAATATGAACTTAGCCCGTCGGCCTTCTTAGGAACATGGTACAGGGTGTTTGAATTGAGCCTTACAAACGTTGCCCCTTTTGAAATTTGTAAGGCTTTCCTTTGAGCTCGTTTTTCCAGTACTCCGTTCAGTTCATCCGTTCAGTTGATTTGTGCAACTCTCGGGCTATTTGTCTGCCACTACGATGAGGATTTCAGCATCAAGGTAACGAGCTTTGGTTTGACAGACAAATGATTTATTCACATGAAAGAGTCAGAGGGATCTAACATTGGCAGCTTGTGGTTTCTCAGCCACATAAAGCGCTGTCACATTGTAGATCCATCTTCGATGAAAAGACAATCTTTGATTAAAAATAAAATCAGCTGTTATTTGACAAAGATTGGTAGCAGTCTCTCTACTCGTTAAGAAGTTGCAGCATTTTGAATTTCAGTTGCGGTTGAATTCAGCCACCCTGTAGATACTTAAGGGAGTCCTTCAATGCCACGTTCCACGTTTTGTGAGAACATAATAAAATTGCATTCATGTAGATGTCGAGCCGAGGCGGCGGTTCATTAAATTTGTGTAGCTGCAATGCTGATTGCACTTTAATACGCAGTTTAACTAAGCTGTTGGGATTGCTTTCCCAGCTGCCGGCAGAAAACAAAACGATTCTGTCTTATCGTTGATTCAACTACGTTTTCAATGGGCGCACACACAAAATTTCATTTGGATTTCGTGAATAATTCATGCGGTCAGGATGCAGACTCCGGCTCAAAGTCCGGCCATCGGTGGGGCCTTCGACCCACTTCAATTGCAGTTTCTAATGGGCAGCAACAGTAGCTGGTGCAACACCATTAGAAATGTGTTGCCCTTTCCTGTTGTGGCTGCTGTGGCTGCTGTGGCAGAAGTTTTTTGCTGGCCCACAGTTTGGGGGCAACGGGAGCGCTCTTGGGCTGGTCTTTTCTGCAAATTGTGCGCTTACGAAAGGCAACGAGGCGTCTGAGCGGAACTTTAATCTATCATTGCTGCCAGGATATGGATTTTACAGCAGCACGCAAGGAATATCAATGAGCTGCAATGGCGAGAGGCGAGTTGCAAGGAAAGCACTTGCTTCTTTTATTTATACTCTGTTCGGGAAGGGACAAAGAGTATACTAAGTTTGCGAAATGTCCGCCAGTCCGTATGAACGCAATTTTGTCCACCCTTAAAGTTAGAGCAACCCCCTCCCCCATAAATTAGGTAAGACCTATACCTTCCACATTTTTAAATTCCACCAACTTACGCAAACAGACTAATGTTGAGATTCCTGAGAGATATGTATCCTAAACTTTTTTCCACCTACACCCCCTCTCCCGCAAATTGGCATATGCTATCCCCAAAACACGTTATTCACGGGGGTATATCTCCTACAGTTTCAAACCTAGAGTCACCTAATTGGGAATACAGACTAATGTTGACCCCCTTCCCCTGCTAATGAGCAATATCTATATCTGCCACACCTGTACAGGTTGTCAACAAATTTGACATACGGACTACTGTTTTTCTTCGCGTCTCTTTCCGAACCCACAAATAACCAAATTATACAGGAATGAGCACAGAGTATTCTGCAGTCGGATACTTCCGACTGCAATGTTCTTACTTGTTTTTATTTGTTGTCCTGCGGTAAAAAGTCTGGCGTATACCGGTAACCCTAGGAAACTTCGAGCACAATTTCCACCTTTTCAACATAACCGTAAATACGCAAGAAGTTTAACCCTCCTTACACGCTGAAGTTTACACTATGAAGATGTTTAGTTCATTCCTCGTGTGTAGGGAGAGGCGTGGCGGGATCGCCAGCCTTCCGCACATCTTTGATATGTACAAGCAAACACTTTAACTGGGGTAAGTCTAAGCACAAAAGCTGGTCTTATCTAATATAATGTAAGTAAGCTAGCTGGTGCTAACCCAGCGTTGCCCGGCGAACTATTTTGTTCGGAATTAATGAATCTTAAGAAATGCAAACAAGGAACGGATATCTTCCGAGTGCCGAAGATACATGTAAAAGGGCATAGGCGTTGTGGCGTAGTATAGGAGTAGGGAATAGGCAACAAAGGAATAACGAGTAGTAGAGAGAGCAACGAGGAAGAATTGAATCGTCGAGCTTGACAGTGGGGATCGAGTCGTCGAGCAGTAATGTTGATACGGAGTCGTAGAGTTGTTGAGAAGAGTATTTGCGAGTGTAGTAGTCCCGAGCCCTTTAAGTCCTCGAGCCGTATTCTAATTATCATTTAAGAAATACAATAGTTGTATAAACGCTAGTTATAAAACATTAATCAACATAATAAACTGATAGAATAATACCTATCTTACACATGTACATACGCTTGCAACAATGCTTTTAAACATAATCTCAATTTTATACCCATTTTTCCTATGACAGCTACATGCTATGATACTTTTTAAACTCAGTGTATATACCAGCAATAGCTGGTAAAACGCCAGCGTTGCCTGGCGACATACTTAGATTAAAATGCAATGTGTTAAATTTGACTACTTTCGTCAACCGTAAGAAATACTCAAAGTAGACTATCACAATTTTAGCTCCCGTTGGGTAGACTTTCCTAAATAGTTGAGCCAAATGTTTATGCTAGGGCTGTGACAATGGTTTTCAAGTCGATATAACTAAACAAATAATCTCACTCATTTGACTTTGACCCTCATTTGCCGCACGTGGCGACGGGTGGGCGTACTCCTTTAAAATATTTTTGATGAAGTTGGAAAAATAATACTAACATCCAGAAAAAAACGGAATGGTGGGAAAAAGTCTGTACTTGAACGTTTTTTTAAACAATTATTCCCATTGTTAAAATATATCACATTTCTAGCATTCTGTTAGCGTAAATCCCGAGCACTGCAAAAATGTGCAATCAGCAAAAATTCAAAAGTGTCAAGTTTGGCGGCAAAGTTATCACATGTTGGTACTGTCAAATATCAACCGACCGCCACCTTCAACTTTGTGCGGTTTTATATCTAACTATCTGGCACCGACGGAATTTGTTGATGTTTTCCAACACTAAAACGATCAATTGTAATGTCGATATACGCAAATCGATCAACTTTTATTTGCATTCATTTCATACAAAACCATAGTTGTCAACGGATTGTTCCTAAGGAAGCTATATGATATAATGATTCGATCCGGCTGTATATGTACTGCCTGCACCGAAAATAAAGACTTGTGCCAAGTTTCATACTCATAGTTTCAAAATTGAGCGATAACTTAGAATGTAGACATTCGGACTGGCAACATTTTTTAACTTTAAATACGTATTATTTAATATGTATTGCACCTACAGGGCACCAAGACCTACCAATCGATGCGACTCACAATTGTCTACAAGATCCCAAAGTGGATCTTTCATCTGATTTTATTAACAGCCATACAACAAGGTTTTCTGGAAAAAAGTCCCTAAATTTCATACATTTTTGAAGCGCGTGGGGTCATGTGACGTACATGCGCAGTGAGAGCCATAAGTTGCAGTCGTCTTATCGTAACTTATGGCTCTCTCAATCGTGACCCCTCAGCTGGTAAAGTATGTCTCGACAAGTGACCTGCTCTCCTTCATAAGGGAGGTAGAGCAACTTTTGTCCCTATAGGGAGACCAACGCTGGTCGCAGTGCACCCCTTTTCCCTGCTTGTGTGACTTTTTTCTCTCCATTAATATGTTCCCGCTCGTGAGCGTACATTTTTCGAAATCTTCGAGCCTCACGGCTAATGATTTTTGTATAGAACTGACTTTAAAGCTGATCTAACAAAAAACAAGTTCTCATTTTTTGACCTTGAACCCCGATTTCCGCCTGTGTCGACGGGTAAGGTATATTATTTTCCAAAATCGGTTAGCATTTTAATCAATTATTTTTGGTGTAGAATTGAAAATAAGTTCACCAAATCGTAATGTTTTATACAAGTTGACCAAATTTGTTCAAAAACTGATTATCATATAGCTGTCATATTATACTTCGGTCACGACAAGAATATCGCATTGCCTTACAAAGTTATGTATGTTTATTGTCATATATATATATATATATACATACAAATTGAAGTGTCGTAAAAGCTTTCGTGAATTTCGGACTACTGTAGCATTTGGGAACAATCGGTTTTAAAATGATTTTACGAATAGGCTTTTTGATATACATATGTATACCTGCCATGGGAACGCTCGGCAGAGAATTGAGCTGAATGAAAAATTAAAAATGATATGATAAATGATGAAAAAAGTTGTGTTTCTTTATATGATTTGGTGTTTGCTCTTCCATAGTATACCAAGTGAATCACCTACTTTCCCGCATTATTAATATATCGTTGATTGTGTGTATTTTTAAATGTTTGCAGTGTACCTTGGCTCGATTACTGATAAGCAGCCGCTGCGGAGATACATATGTATCTACATATCTGTATGTATATCTGACCCCACACCGGGGCAGGAATGCCAGCACAATTTTAAAGAGATATGAGAAAGGGACTTACGGCAGCCACAGGTGCAGCATTTCATGGCACAAAAGTCGCACAGCTGTTGCCCAGAAACCGTAACATTGCCAGCTTTTTGTTCCAGTACGTTGGCATCGTCCCCAACAAGGCTGAGTTGACGCAGAGATTGCTCCAGCGGCGCATCGACAGCTAAGCTGTCATCGCCTTGGTCATCCTGCTTCAGCGGATCCATTTCCAATAACAGGCGTCGGCAAAAACAATGCAACAACCCCGGCGACAAAGCGAGAACTTCCGAAATTTTTTATGACGCGGCAGTGTTTTGATTGCCAATCGTGTAGTGTTGGCTAACGAGCGGCAGTAAGCTGTCGTCGCGCATATTTGAATTTGAAATGTTGGCGCTTTGCATGCATATATAATAAATTGATTTAAATTCGTATATTTATAGCTGTTCTCAAAGTTCTAATTGAAATTCTTTGTCTCTTTTCAACTGCAGCGCAATCTGATGAAAAATGCAGAAAACAGCCAAGGCTGCAATGCAGCGCACCATAAATTGTAATTAAACAAGTGTCCAACGGGGCGGAACACAAAAAAACTTTGCTGGCACAGCCGCCAAGAAGCAAAAACAAAAAAAAAAAAACGAGCCGCATTCTCGATTTATTTATTACGCTTTAAAAACAAGTTCCTGGCAGCAAGGAGACGCGTTTAAAGCACTCAAAATGCCAGCGGGTCGCGTAGCCGGTAAGGCCGGCTACTCCAATCATTATTACAATGGTATGTATCAATATTTGGCCAGAATTTGCATTGCTTTTCAAATCATTTTAATGGCATACACATCAATTTCAATTTGCCTTCTCATTCAATTGAAATGGCCATTAAAAATGCACACTGATTGAATGCGAAGATGAATGCAATGAAATGTTATTAATCTGCAGCCAAAGCAAACAATGTGGCTTATCCACCCAGATGGGCCACTAAATGAAATTAAACTGGTTATTTCCAAGCAAATAATATGAAGCTTACTTACAATATTGTTTGTCTTTAGGACGCTCGTATGTGGGCATCAATGAGGAAATTATGTGGGTAAGCATTGGCATGGGCGTGACCATTGCGCTCCTTATAACGATTGCATTGTGCTACATCGCACGGGAGAAGTGCCAGAAGCGACAGCGTGAGTACTACGTGACAGCATAGTTAATGTATGCAACCTGTCAGACGCACGGGTTGGGCGGAGTGCCGGCTCCAGCGCACTGCATCCTTCACATGGATGTGGATGCTAACGTAGGCATACAGCAGACCTTGTCAATCACCACAGCCATGCCAGCGCCCCAAGCAGCAGCAGCAGCAGCCCCACCAGATGACGACCTAGTACCACACCACCACGAGCTTGAACCAGATCCAGATCCAGACCCAGACCCAGTCCCAGAACCAGTACTGGAGCCAGCAGTCACCATCATGCACTGGACTGTGGTTGACATTTGCGGCGCTCGCAGCTGGGGATAACCAAAGAATAACATAACCCACCATTTGAGGCAAAACACGCAAAGACACACCCCCACACACACACACACATACACACACACATACACACAAGCAATGCACAGACGGCTGTCAAAGGCAGCATCTTGCAAACATTTTTTTTATGTAATCCAAAAATTGTTATAAGCATAGAAAACAGCTAACGGCTGCATTACTTTAAAGTGAAAATGTTATTGAATTTACCAAGATATATTAATAAATAGCAAAAACTATATTCATTGTATTCAATACACTGTATTAACCCTTATTATAAACATTATTCAAGAGTTTTTTGTGCGAGCAGTTGCACTTTTGAATAACGCGCCATTTGGAAATTTCACTACACTGGAAAATTGTTTCGCACACTGGCTGGCGTTGCCACCTATTGCAGCGCCTTTCAACACTGACAGTGCAGTGCAATGGCAACACTTGTGTGGCACTGCTTGCTTGCGTGCTGCTTGCTGCCCTATCAGGTGTTCGCAAACGCGTGGTAAGAAGAGGAACGCGCGCACGTTTTCTTATTTACAAATTATTTAGCACACAAATGCCTCAAAATGGTTGACAATTTAATGTTTAACACATACACGCAGCCCACGCCAAAACAGACCAAACAGGTGAGTGCCCACAAACAGTTAACCCAAGTCCGCAGACTCACATTTACTGCTCAACAGGCGGCGCCCACAAAGAAGCCGTTGGCTAAAAAGAAACGTGCAGCATCCGGTGAATTTGACTTTCAGTTTAATGCGGAAAAGCCCAAAGTTAAGGCACTTGTGGTGCGACGTCGTGCAGCTCCAAGTGCAAAGGAGCAGCCGAGCAAAGTCACGGCCACGGCTGCACCGGCCAGCGATATAATGCTCAATGTGACTGTGCCGTCCAGCGATCTGTTGCTCAATGTGACTGCGCCGTCCAGCGCTGTGACTGCGCCGTCTAGCGGCGTGACAGCGCCTAAGCAAGGTGCCAGACTCAGCAAACAGCAGCTAAAGGAGGCACTTGGAGGGCAGCGACGCAAGGAGAATCCCAACAAGCAGCCACGCGCCGGCGATCTGTTCAAGGCGCAGCTGGACGAGGAGCATAGACGCAAGCGAGCCGCGGAGCAGCCGACAAAAACAGCAACTGACGAGCAGAAGCAGCTCCAAACGGAGTCGAAGCCAAAGAATGCTGTACAAGCGGCCAATAAATTTCGCACCAAGAAAATAGGACTCTTTGATCAGAGCGATGTGGCGGCGCTTAAGCAACTGGGCCAACGTGCTGTCAAGCCCATTAATGAGACGATTTTCAATGACACCAAGGTGGAGAGTCTGGGACTGCATGCGCATGCAGTAAAGAATCTGCTGGATCTGCTGAGCATTAGCCAGCTGACGACGGTGCAGCAGAAGACCATACCAGAGGTGCTGGCCGGCAAGGATGTGCTCGTGCGCTCACAGACCGGCTCCGGCAAGACTCTGGCCTATGCGTTGCCCATTGTGGAGCGCCTGCAAGCGCAGCTGCCGCGTATCAAGCGCACCGATGGTGTCCTGGCGCTGGTCATTGTACCAACGCGTGAGCTGGCGTTGCAAACGTACGAGCTGTTCCAAAAGCTGCTCAAGCCATACACGTGGATTGTGCCTGGCGCTTTGTTGGGAGGTGAGAGCCGTAAGAGCGAGAAGGCGCGCCTTCGCAAGGGCATCAATGTGCTGTTGGGCACACCTGGCCGCTTGGTGGATCATCTGCTGCACACGGCCACGTTTAAGCTATCCAAGCTACAGTTTCTGGTGCTAGACGAGGCGGATCGTCTGCTCGAGCTCGGCTACGAGCGTCAGGTCAAGCAGCTGGTGGAGGCCATTGACAAGCAGCGTGCAGAGGAGGAACAGCAGCCCCCAGTTGCCATGCAGCGGCTGCTGCTCAGCGCCACGCTGACCGCACAGGTACAACAGCTAGCCGGGCTGGCGCTCAAGGAGCCGCTCTACATAGACAATAGTGAGGAGGCTGCCGGTGCAGCTCTGAAGGGCACAAATGGCTACAACAAGGAGTCCATTGAGGCCCTACAAGACGACGGCCTCGGCGAATATCTTGAGGATGTGACGGGTGTGCTGACCATACCAGAGAATCTGCAGCTAAGTTATGTGGTAGTGCCGCCCAAGCTGCGGCTGGTAACCATCTCGGCGCTGCTGGCCAAGGAGCTGGCTGCCAATCCCAAGAACTTCAAGGCCATTGTCTTTATGAGCACCACGGAAATGGTTAACTTTCATCACGATGTGCTGAACGAGGCGCTCACACGTCGCGTGCTGGACGAGGATGATGAGCAAGAAACCCAGGAGGAGCAGGAGGACGACGACGACGCCGACGCGCCATTGCTCAAGGGACTGCGCTTCTTCAAGTAAGCAAAGCCAATGTTTGCCACCTGACTACATGCCAGATCTAATCCTCAATAATTTTCCCCAAATATCCAACAGACTGCATGGCTCCATGACTCAAACGGAGCGTCAGGGCGTCTTTCGTGGCTTCCGTGACTGCGCCAGCTGCGTGCTACTTGCCACCGATGTTGTCGGCCGTGGCATCGATGTGCCCGACATCAAACTGGTGGTGCAGTACACGCCACCACAGACAACCGCCGACTTTGTGCATCGCGTGGGGCGTACGGCCCGGGCGGGTCGTCGGGGTCGCGCCGTGCTCTTCCTGGCGCCCACAGAGGCGCAGTTTGTGCGGCATTTGGAGAACAAGCGCATACGCATACAGCAGGGCGATATGTATGGCTATCTGGATGCACTGTTGCCGCGGGATGCGGAGGCGCGCACCGTCCAGGAGGCAGCATCCAATTTGCAGCACAAGTTTCAGTCGCTGCTCGAGGAGGATCGGGAGCTGCACGATAAGTCCTGCAAGGGTAAGTGGCATCAAGTCAAGTCAGTTCCTATGGCAGTGCAACCCCAGCCCGTCATGCCAGCCCGCAACTAGCAATTTAATCCTTTCACCAAAGGACATTAACTTTGTAATTATGATTTTTTACAACACAATTTTCGCTGCTCTTCAGAGGGCTGGAAAAAAGGCAACGCAAACATAGAGACACTCGCTGCTGTTTTCCAATTATAAGTTGGACGTTTGTGCCACGCCCCTCGCCCCGCGGCCCACGGCCAGCCGCCCACTTGTACGCTGGCAACGCGCGTTAAAAAAAAAAACAGAAATTATTTCATATTTGAAGTTAATTTCGATTGCGTGCCGACCGAATGCCACCCCGCAGCCCGCCCCACGTCCACCTCTTGCGTGAAGTGACCAGCTCCTGTCATCGTAACGTTATCCTCGTCCTTTTTATGTCGCATACCCTTGCACACGGTCATAACCAATGTCAACGTAACTCAAAATGTCATTCTTCCCACTCAAGGCGTTTACGTTTGTACTTGTTATGACAAGGGTATTGCCGCTGCGGTGTTATCCTTTCCCGATATTGTTTTTATTTCCTGCTGTCCTGTTAATGTCCTGTTGAAATTGTAATTGCAGCGCGGTCGAGAAAAAACTTAATTAGATGTTACTAAGGACACGCCCGCCCCCTCAAAAGAAAAGTGAAGGGTTGACGGGGCGATTCGTGTAACTGTCAGGGGGTTGTTAGGAGTTGGGGAGGTAGGGAAGGGGGGCTTGTTATTGGGGCAGTTTTGATTGAAACATAAAAAGAACGCCAACTGGCTGGGATGCAAATGAATCACAAGCTGAAAATCTACAAAAACAGAACTTGCAACCGGAAACGGAAACGGAAATTATGCGAAATATTCAAACGTCTTTCAGGCCAAAGCGCAAAACAATGACAAAACAAGAAGCCAAGGGAAAAGATATTAAGGATGAGGATGAGAATGTTGTTGGAGCTTGGAGAGCAACAACAACAACAACAAGAACAACAACAACAACTTCCCTGCACTGAAGACAGGCAGCCAGCCAAAATGGCAACTCAAATTGCACTTAAGCGTCGAGTCAAGCGTCAAGACAGGAAGCCACTTGGCAAAACTTGAGAGCGCACCCAATAGAGGTGCACGGAAGGGATTGGGGCAGGGACAGTGACAGGGACAGGGACAGGGGCAGGGACTGGGGCAGTGGCAGCGTCAGCTTGGGCTTGGCCTTCGTTGCAGGGAGGTTGCTGCAACTGCTCTGCTGCGTCCAATCAAAAAGCCATTAAAAAGTATTACGCTTGAACAAAACTGTACAAAGGAGCAGATAAAAGCAGTTAGAACAACAACACTGACAGAGAAAAATATAGAGAACTGAGAGGAATAGAGATAGATAGAGAGGAAGAGGGAGAGAACACCAGGGAGAAAGTAGGAGCCTTTGCCTTTCGAAGTAGTTGAGACTTGTGGACAAAGTCGTATTCGTCGGTAATTGAAACAATTTTCAAGTTGGAATTCACTTTTTGTCTAAGCTGAAGCAGGTGGAGCAAATACAATATGTATCCATGTATATGCTTTATATATATACATATACATATATATAATTGATTTGAAAATGCTGCAGACATGAACAAGTCTCTAGCAGTTGTCTAACACTCGCAAATAGTATCCATACTTTATAGTAATCTTAATGTCGAAACATATTCATAATTTCTTTACAAAATTCAAAAAAGACTCTGCCTTAGCATGATCTATAAATTCACGTAATGAACTGCAAAAAGTTGCCACAAAATTAGCAATATTCTTTTAAGGATCTGAGTAAAGTTGGTTTCATAGTCATCATTGGTAAATCGAATTCAGTTTACGTTGTTTAAGAACTTATTATGCTATGAACTCCTTTCAAAAATGAATCAAGTAAGAGTGTTATAGTCAAGTATATATCCGACAACAGGACACCCAGTTCTTAAGTTTTTATTCTTACATATCAAATGCTATTGTCTCTATATAGCTTGTAAGACTTTACAAGACTTGTGAGAGATCGTTCATCCGCCCGAAAGGGCCAAATCGACTTGGCTATTGATATGGATCAAGAATATATTTGTATACTTTATAACGACAGAGAAGCCTCTTTTTGTCAGTTACATACATACATCTGTACGCTTTTATATACCTCTCTACCCATTTTATGAATTCAGAAACGGTTTATCGACACTTAAAGATGTAGCAAACAAATTTGGTGTACAAAAACCCATTTTTATTACAATTTTTCAACAATAAACATCGGAATTTAGTTAGAGCACAACTAATGATATCTCTGTATATGTTTTAATGCTAATTAATCTCTAATCAAAACTGCAAGGACCGATTAGAACTGCCTTAATCATTGTTATATTTATGAGCCGCTCAGTGAGAAATTCAATAAAATTATGTCATCTTTTAAAAATCCCTTTATATATAAGCTATAAATGCAGAGATAGTTTGTATATTTATAACCCTACTATATAAAATTAATATGATAAAATAGCCAAAAAATAATCGTCAGTAATGCTACAAAATGTTATTGACTGATGGAGTTAATCGATTTGTGTGCACTGATCGGTTCATATAAAATTCATAAGAATATATACCAGGGATATTATAATCATTATAAGTTTTATTTTAAAAATTAAAAAAAAAATTTTATTTAAATTTTTTGTTAACATTTAATGATTAATTTTGAGTATTTTTTAACATCTCAACCAATAATCATTATTTTTGAGCAAAAAATAAAACTGAAGGAATAATCATTATTTTATGAATATAAGGATGTAAAGTATAACTCAAAATAAATTATAAATTTGGTGAGAGAACCTATTAAACGCATGAATTTTGCATAGATTATCCTTAAAGGAGCATAGATTATCCTTAAAGGAGTATGTTAGTCTATTTGCCGCTTGCTAGTAACTTTGAGGAAGCGGGAAATAGACTAACATACTCCTTAAAGGATAATCTATGTTAGTCTATTTCCCGCTTTCTCAAAGTTACGATAAGTGAATGATTTTGACCAACAAAAAAAGCACAAAATAATCTCTAATATATACACTTAAATGTTTTAGTAATTAATCGTCGCTCAAAGTTAGATTACTATATGGAAAGTCTCTGTAAAATAAGATGATTACGCCAACTTAATTGAACTTCAAGGATATTATATTTTCCAACGTCCAAAATCTAACCTTTGTTTCTTGTTAGCTGTATCATTAGCATTTTTCTAAGTCTTATACTCACATGTATATAATGACATATTTAATTTAGGAAAACACAAAAAGGTGTAGGATTCTTGAGCATAACTTCCTTGAGGAAATAATGGTATCGTTGGAACATAGACTTAGCTCTTCTTTGGACGAGTAGTTCGGCTAACGGTACGGTTCTAAATGGGAAAATTACTGTAATTTCGGATTTGGAACGTTTCAGCTGAAAACGGGTTTGCAAACTTGATTTAAGTATCTGTAAATCCGCAGGAATAAAACAGTTTTTATAAATACACGTTTCAGCAAGGTTGAGCTTGTCTTTTACTTCGTTAAGTAGCCGTATCATTGTAGATTGATTTTAGGTTCTTTGAAATAATATAAGTTTGTTATAGCTCTCCAATTATTGTCTGCGTTTTCCTATTGTTTTCCCGTATTTAGCTAAACTTCGTTCCGTCTATTCCTGTATCAGCCAATCATTAACTAAACAAAAAGGCTTTTCCCCCATCCGCGTAACCACATGATTAACTACTTACTAGCCAGAGTGGTCAATATCCGAGAAACCACAGCCCACAAAACCCTAAGCCGTAAGCCATAGGCCGTAGTCCGTAGTCCGTAGTCCGCAGTCCGAAGGCAACTTAAGCCCAAATCCGAACCGCAGTCACAAAAAAGGATGGGTGGGGGGTGGATAAACAATCACAACAATTTGCCACGCCTACACAAGAAGAACAAGGGAAACCACATGGACACGCGCGCTTTATAAAATATCCGCTTGCATTTGCCGCTGAGCCGTCGACGGGCGCATTAGCCGAGCACCGCCCCCACCATCCGAGCCAAACAATGGAAAATGGGGGGAGAATGGGATTGCGAGTGGGAATGGATATGAGAAAGTAGCATAAAAAGCCATTTTGTGCGGTTTGTGCCAGGGGACGGCTGAAGGTGGGGCGTCTCTGGCTTCTGTCGCGTGGTTTGTTGCTACCCTCGAATGACATTTATTTTATTCGCAACTTCCGGCATGCAGACTTCTCCAAACATCCGGGCTCGTCATACTTTTTGTTTGTTTAATGTCTGCCACTTGACTGTAATCGCATTTGCGGCAATTAAGCAGCCCCAAAGACAAGGGCTTGACTTTGAGACTTCACACAGCCAAGGGACTGCCGAGAAGAGACCAACCGGCTCGGAAACCCACAGGACCCACGGACGGGAAACCCAAGCGGATGGAGCAAACCAAAGGACGTAACGAAACGTACGGACGGACGGACGGACGGCGGCTGCTGCGAGTTAATTGCTGGGGCAGAGCAACGTCTTTGACTTTATCGCACTACCTCTCTCCCTCTTTCTCTCTCTCTCTCTCGCTGTATCTATCTCTCTCTCTTTCGCTTTCAACCCCTCTTTGGCATTGTCCTTGTTGCTGTTGTCATTGTGAACACGTTGTTCGGTTAATGATCCCAAATTTATGAGTACCTTGCTGGGTCGATCAAAAACTGTGCTTTTAGCCTGTGAACCGGTTCGAAACTAGTTCAGTGCTATAAAATGTATGCAAGCATCGATACTAGAAATTGTTCTGTTGAGTTAAATAATGAAATATATATTTATGGCAACCAAACTGTAAAAGTAAGTTGATCTAATATGTGGAAGAAACATATTAGATCAACTTACTTTTACAGTTTGGTTCACATTCATATCTGTGTTCAGTTTGTGAACCGCATTTTCAAAACTTTGAACCGGAATTTGGTTTCAACCTAGATACATCACTTGCAGTTCAGTTCTTTCCTACACATACTTACATATGTTCATATATATTTATATTTATATTTATATTTATATTTATATTTATATATATATTTTTTTTTTTTTTTTTTTTTTTTTTTTTTTTTTTTTTTTTTTTTTTTTTTTTTTTTTTTTTTTTTTTTTTTTTTTTTTTTTTTTTTTTTTTTTTTCTTTTTATCTTAATTGATCCATATCTTGAAACTTGCATATCAATCAAAAAATTGCCGTATACTTCGCCCTAAGTCCATGAACCAGTTATAAAGTAGCTTAGCTGCGTAATTCATAAAGTTTTTCAACTATTTATTATAAATGTGAGAAATTGGTACAGTTGCAATTTTGTAATCTATTATACCAATGTAAAGATTTCATTTTTATTTTTTCATTTTAGATATAATATGAAATCTAAACTTATTTTTCTCGGAGAGAAATATCCACAATTAGGCCTTCGATTCTAGCTCTTGTTTTTTTTTGTTGTGAAATGAAATATATACTTATATCGCTTGTTGATTATTTGAAAAGATTCGGTTCAATTCAATTCAAAATTTAAGGATTTCATTTGTATCTTATAATTGTAGATATAATAATATAATAATACTGTGAAATATTAAATCTGAAGGGGAAAACTTCTCTTTCTAGGCAGTACTCTTGTGCTCTTGTGCTTCTATTGTTAAATTTTGATATTATTTATAAAATTGATAAGCATTTGAAATGATTCTTTGCAATTCAATTCAAAATGTAATGATTTAATTTTGATTTTATAATTTTAGATATAATATGAAATATAATACTATGAAATATTAAATCTAAAGGGGGATATATTTTACTGTCGAAGATGAATACTATCAACTACTAGATTTTGATATTATTTATGACATATTCGAAACAAGTTTATACTCAAATCGCTTGCTGGTTACTTGAAATGATTCGATTCAATTCAATTGAAAATGTATTCAAATTGTATTTTTATTGGATATTTAAAGTTGTGGTTAGTAATTGTATCACATTGGTTGTGCTGTTTTCTATTTGTTGGTCCCTTGTGACCAGTTCTCACTAAGTGTCTCTTCCTGGTTATAGTACATTTCTCAGCCTTTCGGTGCTCGGCACCCCACACACAGAACAGCTGGCTCGTTTTTCACGTTTTTTGTTCATTTTCATAGCATTTTTCATTTCACAATTTCACATCACATTTACATATCTCGGCGATGCTTATCACACTCACATACTCGCATTGGAGGACAATTGCGGCTTTCGAGCTGCTGCTGCTGCTGCTGCCAGCGCACGCTGTGGTAATTTGATATCATTGTTGTATAATTTGGCATTGCCTGGCATAAGTGCTGCGTAATTAGCAAGGACATGCCCACAACAGAAGCAACCGCACAAAGGAGACACAGACGACAAGAGGACCGCAGGATGGGCGATGGTATGGGTATGGGGATGGGGATGGCAGCGAGAAATCCATTGCTGACATTGCTCATTTGTCATTTTAACAAATTTATTTTGTAATGAATGCCACACACACACACACACACACACACACACACACGCACACGCACAAACATAGACACACACGAGGCAGGCACTTAAGCCAACACATCAATTAATTCTGAAAGCATTAACATGCTCCGACTCCCAACCCGAATTCAACATATACTCTGTTTTGTTGTGTCGTCAATTGCAGCCTTTGTCTCCTGGATGAAGTTCTATTCGACGTTTCCCAAGGAGCTGAAGCCCATATTCAATGTACGCATCGCACACATGGGCCACTTTGCCAAGAGCTTTGCCCTCAAGGAAGCACCCACCAAGTTTGCCGGCAAGCATGCGGCACCCAAGCCGGCACCGCCCACCAATCGTCTGACCTATACAGAGCGGTAAGTTGCCTATCAAATAAATGCAATAGTCAACTCAGAATTCAATTGATTTATATACTTTGTCTACAGCGATCCCGAGAAGCTGCAGCAGGAGAAGCGTGCCAAGAGACGTCTCTATACCACAACGGTTAGCGGGGAGGTGCGCCAGCAACAGCCTAATGCGGATCGCAAGAAGCACACCGGACAGCATCACCTGGCGGATGGCAATGGCAAAAGCAGCTTTATGAAGAGCCTTAAGAAATCGCGCGCCCTCACCATATCCGAGTTTGACAGCGGTCTGCCTTCGTTTGGAGAGCCCAAGCGGCGTAAGATGGCGTAACTAGTCCCAACTTGGGAGCTGCAGCCAGAGCAGGAGCTGTTGGGGGGAGAGGGGAGCTATAGCTGAATTTGAAGATGGCTAGAAGCATTTATGCGCGCCATTTTCTTCGGACGCTATTCAAGCGTTTAATCGAAAATAAAATTGCTCGCAGTGGCAGCAGCAGTAGCAGCAGGAGCAGAAGCCGCTAAAAATGCTAAAAAGCCGGCGAGCTCAACTCATAAAAGTTTCATTTTTCTCAACTTTTAAGCCCGGACGTCCTCCGGGAAAAGTTGAGGAGCCGGAGACCAGATACAAGAGATAGCTGCTAGCATATTTTAAGCTCATCTTAGTTTCTCTTTCATTTTTTTTATATTTTCTTTATACTTTTTCTTTGGCCTTATGTAATATGTTTTTAAACCAAATATTAGAAATCCATTTTCCGCTCACTGCAGATTCATTCAGTTTTGAAAATGTCAATCCCTGTGGCCAGCACGGGGCAGAGAGGGGTGCGGACGGTGGGTGGAGTGGGCGCCTGGCACGTGTTGGCCGCCTTTTTGTGCAACTGAAGCGCGTAATTTGTTGGACAAGCTATAAATAAATATGAAACATAAACGCATAAAAAATCAAACGATTTGCTTTCATTTACTTTGTTTTTTTGTAGTTGTCCTTGTTGTTGTTGTTGTTGTTGTAGTTACTGTTTTATACTTTATCGAGCGTCGCTCGAAAGTGTGCAGCAATATTTGTGCAGGACACGTGCCAGGATAAACTCGCGTGGGTCGCGTTATGTCCATTAATAGCGGCCCGAATGTCGCCCAATTAAAAGGGGCCAACGATTGATTTATAATTAGGCTCCTTTATTGACGGTTTGTCTGTCAGCCAACTTCAAAGTCAAATTGGCCAACCAATCAACCGTAGACCCAGCCAAAGCCGTGTCTAGAGCCCCGTCCTAATTACGTGCGAGTGTCAACATATGAAATAATATTTTGATCCAAGTGCCTGAAGCACGCAGTTGATAGGTTACTTTTCCATTAGTGTAGTTCCTGCGGGTATTACGGTCTTATGTTGCAGCTTGCAAAGGCCAAACATTTTTACTCCCTGTACCCAGAAAAAAAGGGTAAAAAGGGAATACTTTTCCACAATTCGATAAAAACGTTTTACACCAGGACTTGCTAATAGATCAGTTCATGTGGAATATTTCAATTCGAGCTGGATCTCAATGTCTTGGACAGCTTTGGTATCCCGAGCGTGAGCTTGGCGTAAAATACGTCTTGGCATATTGTGGATTCATTGCAATATCAAAATTAAAACTATTACATTTTCTTGGGCAGTTTTTAGGTTTTATTTTTTATATTCTTGCCAAAAGAAAAACATAACATTTAAAGTCAACAATTTTGAGTATAGTTTTAAACACGAAACATCGTTGCTTATGCATATAATTGTTTGTAAAGCCAATGGATAATACAGCCCGTCATGATAAGCAAACCAATTTTTTCCTGGATATGGTTATATTTAGTCCAGCGACTTCGTTTTACACGGCGCTGTGGGCGGAACCGGAAATCAACTATATTAAAAGCTTACATTTTCTTATTTTTATAAGTACTTACGCGAGGGGCAGCCCCATCGGTTAAATCTATCTCTGATCCCGTAGGCATCACTGGAGACTCGCTCTCTTTAGGCACATCATTAACAACTTCATCAGTAGGTGGAACTGAAGATCGCCTGGAACGACGTCTGGTACGTCGGCCTCGGTTGGGTGGAGCATCCATTAGGTAGGTTTGTTACAATTTAAAATTAAAATAAAATTTGTATACAACTTTTGAGTTGCTAAGCTGAAAGCGTTCTCAAATGAAATAATTGATGTGAGATAAGAGAACAACTAAATGTTGGGAGAATCATAGCCTCCTATGTAATATGAATATGTTTCCGAACATTTTTTGAATAATTTTCTGAATTTACGTAATTTATTTTTCTTTCTTTTGAGAACACTTAATTTTTATTTAATTAATTACGGAGGCCTTGTCGGTGACGTTGTTGGAGTCCATTTATAGATAGGAAAGATATAATATTAAGGAAGATATATGTTAAAAATGCATATTTTTTTAACACATCGGCATCTGGAGTTCTATGTACCCCTTACTTAACTGTACTGGGAATGAACTAAATCTGAGAAGGCAAATTCCACATAACAAGAAAGAACTTTGTAAATCCTGCTAGAAATACAATTTAATACATACAATATATTTTACAACCCGTACCCATAAATGGGTACTGTATAGGGTCGGACCCTATACAGTATCAAGAATTTATTGTATTTAGTTGCCAAAGCGATTTGTCCCTGTTCGTCCATGTATATTTACGCCCGTATGTATGAAAGCAAGGATCTTTGAAACTATAAGAATAACTAGAGACACCAAATTTGGAAAGTTGGTCAAATTTCGAAAATTTTCCTCAACACTCGCGTAAATCAATAAAACGATTTTGAAGAACAATTTTAAAGATAATTAAAATAACTGGATCACTCTTCATCTCATAATAAACACAAATGTTAATCAAGTGACAAGAGGTATTTTATAGCTGGATACAGGTATTCTCGTAGTCGGGTAGACTATACCATTATAACTTGTTGACATAGCAGATATCGCCAGCAACAGATCCAAGTTTCCCAAACATATAGTATCTTGCATAAGAGTTATAATGTCACTTTAAGAAACATACTTATTTACAATACTTTTTTAAGTCATAGGCAGTTTATATGCATTATTGACCTCGTAACAAAATCTGTTGTTAAACTATTCCCATTAATACGTCAGTAGTTTTGAATGTTTTCCCAAACATATAGTATCTTGCATAAGAGTTATAATGTCACTTTAAGAAACATACTTATTTACAATACTTTATTAAGTCATAGGCAGTTTAAATGCATTATTATTATCGTAACAAAATCTGTTGTTAAACTATTCCCATGAATACGTCAGTAGTTTTGAATGTTTTTACTCCCTGTACCCATAAAATGGCTAAAAAGGGGGTATTGGATTTGTGCAAAAATATGTAACAGGCAGAAGGAGACATCTCCGACCCTATAAAGTATATATATTCTTGATCAGTATCAATAGAGATTTCGATTTGGTCATTTCCGTCTGTCTGTCATTTAAAATGCCTCGCTTACGCTGCCGCTTTGCTGTCGCTTGTGTGTGTGCATATTTGTGTATTTGTGTGTCTTAAGGGATACTATATATAAATGTTCTTCAGAATTTTCAAAAATTTCTGATATTTTTCGATCCTAATTCTTGAAATTATAGAATACTAGCCATTCATCTCAGCGAGCCCTGGTTCGGCCATACCCTATCAAATTCGTCAAGGACTCATTGCCTTATAATCAAAACGACTGACTCTCGATTGGCATTCAAGGATTTCCACGATTTCACCGAAATATTGACTTCACTTTTTTGCATGGATCAAAAATCACAAAATCGCCTGTAACTCGCTCATTTCAAGGACGATTTTAATATCGTTTGACAAAAAGATTGGGCTTATTCTGCCAAATCCGGATATATAACCCAAAGGACGAATATCCTTAAAGGAGCTGAGAAATAAGGACTTCTCTGTATACAGAAAATTGGCGACATCTCGGCCGAATCCTTGTGTATCCTGACGAGTCATGTGTCCGACAACTTGGCATTATCAAGACTACCAATTGGCCAAAGGACATTAAATTCGTCCTTGTAGTTCCCAAGATATTGAGTATTATGAATTTTGGGCATGATTCCTTGGACTGAAAATTTCCAAGTCCATGGTCCTTAGATGACCCCATGATCCTTGAATACCAATCGATAGAGTAGGTCCTGACGATCCTAACGCACAAGGTCCTTTTGGAATCTGCAAGGATATGGCTGAATGGGAGCTATTAGAAAACCGTTCCATTTGTGCAGAAATTCAAAATATTTCTTGCATACTTTTGGGCTGCTGATCATAAGCTAGAGAACCTTGCGGCATATTATTTGCTCTAGCTCGGCCAAATCCTTAAGGATTTCGGAAACCCATACATTTCTGTACTCGTAGGAATCAGCACTCGTAAAGAAGCAGCACAGCCCCCACTTAAAATGCCTCGCTTGCGCTGTCGCTTGTGCTGTCGCTTGTGTGTGTACCGCTTTATATATGTGTGTGTGTATGTTTAAGTGTACGAAAATGCGATCGGAAATTTTTGACCTGGGTACAGGGAGTTTTGTAGTCGGGTATACTCGACTATAGCATTCTTACTTGTTCTAAACTAATAAAAGTATCCTTTTGTATTCTTATGTAGTATTTGCAGTTTTTGCAGTGTATTTAGTTCGATTAGAAAATTGTCATACTTTTAGTTTTGTATTCTATCTGTCTGTCTGTCCGTATGAACGCAATTTTTTCAGCACCTTTGAAGCTAGAGCAACCAAACTTGGTACACATGCTAGTGTATACTAATGTATATAGTGTATAAAGCGTCAAGAACGCAAATTTAGCATATAGACTAATGTTGACCCCTCGGACAAAATTGCACCAAATAATTTTGCCACTCCCCCAATCACAATTTTCTTATCCGACCGGGTAGATTTACCAAAATCTTTTACCACCTATTATGTTTCTGTGAAGAACCTTGAAAATGAGTTTGAGGCCAATCGCATGAAAATAAAAATGTAAAATTTTATAGTTTTCCAGCAGTTCTCCAACCATGCGGATGAATTTTCCAAAATTGGTAATGTAGGTGTGATGTATGTGATTTTTCGGATAGATCTAGGAAAATGAGTTTGAGGTCTATTGGATGGTAAACATTAAGCTTTCATACAACAGTTTCCTGCTTCCACGCTTGTGGGTGGAATTTTCGAAAATTAGTTTAGAACTGTTTTATATATGTATATAGATTTCCGGTTCTCATTGTTACTCGATAATATATGTATGCTATAATCGTGAATAGGTATACGAGTTCTATTTCCAGTTCAATTAGATTTAGAACTGTCTGGTCTGAAGGCTTCTAAACTGTGCTAGTAATCGTCTATTGACTTTCTTCATCCTCAGTTTATACCTTGCAGAGTATTCAAACTTCGGCGCAATGTGAATAGTTCTGAATCTAGTTGTTGGTTGGTCAATTCCATTTGCAAAGGGTTGTCGAGCGTTTCTAATGTGATTGCACTAATGGCTCGAATTATAGACGCATTAGGGTAAATTAAAATCCCTCTCGCTCTGTGGCCATTCTGGGGGTTGTCCTCGGGCCGCCTGCCAATAAAAAGCCAACTCACTTAAAGCCAACTCCTTGACCCCAGTCCACCATCGGCAGGCGACCGTCGCTGGCATGGGGGAGCTTGTGGGGTGGATTTTGCGCTCAACGTGTGCGGGGGACAAGGGGCAGGGGCAGGGGCAGTTGTTGGATTGTAATGAAGTTGTAGCGGCTGCATCAACAATACCATTGTCGTACTGTCCTTTTGTAGTCAGGTGCAAGAGTTGCAGGTTTTTTTTTATATATTCAAATTGAAAGGAGAACTCCACAAATGTAAAAAAAGGTAAAACCCCAACAGCTGTCACCATTTCTTTAGAGGTGGGGTGAGGTTTTACTTTGATTATGACAATGCTCTGACCTGTGGTCGTTGACAATTGGGTGGAGAAAGGAGGTGGCAGTGGCGGTGGCATGTGGCAGGTGGCAGGTGGGAGCTAACAGTCGAAGGCCGTGTGGATTTAACACCTTTTCAGCTATGCAATACGTTTCAATTGTTACATGCCAAGCTTATAATTATTTCATAAGTACTAGTCAGCGTTTTTTAAGGACCTTTCTAACAATTAACGAACCAATTTAAGCCAACTTACAAATTTGGTTTAACCGCTGGTGCGGTTATCTATAAATATATCTATGAAATAAATCGATAAAAGCAAATCGATCGAAACTATCAGCTCGTCGTTTTTTGAGACGATCGACAACTCTACGTTGAAGTGAATAAGATGGAGTACTAAAAGTTGCTTTAAAATAAGCAGAAACCATTTCTAGTCTTTGAATATCTTGCCAAGAAGAGGATATATTATTTCCTTTTTGATATTAATCAATTAACATAGTAAATTACAAGGCGTTTAACCATTACGAGCCAAGTTTGACTGAATAAGGAGCCAATAAAATGGACTTTAACAAAGAAATAATAGGGGAAAAAAAATTAAATAATTAAATAAAAGGGGGCTAGGGTAGAAATAGTGGTATTAGTGCCGGAAATGGCATGTTCATGATGTTGATACTCTGTTCGGCAATGTAAGGCGGCGAATTGGTACATTGGACCATTTTCCTTGCAAGGGGGTTGTGGTGGGTAATCGTACCTGCTGGTATTAAGGTCAATTTGGGCCTCGTCGTAGGGTAGGTTCAAATCCATGTCCCTATTGTAGCATAGGCTACCTGTCATAGTCCTCAGTGCCTCTGCATTACCTTTCCTGGTTAGATTTTACTGTAATACCCCAAGGTTGCGCACCGTATCTCCAGGCTGGTGCCAGGGTTTGCTTATAAATCTGTAATTTGACTCGCTACCGAATAAGAATAAGTAATTTTTGGATCAGTTGCGATTCTACTGGGCAAAAGAGAACACTGATATATCCTGAAACCTTCGTACACAAGATTATAAAGCTTGCTGGAAACTAAGTAGAGCTTAGAACTCATATAATTTTGGTTATTTATACACATATTTACATTTACAAGTAAAAACTTTGCAGTCAGAAGTTCCCGACGCCAGAATACTCTATTTTCTATCTGATACATTTTGCTTATTTGTGGGGTCGGAGAGAGCATAAAAAAAACTGTCAAATCTGACACTACCTGTATCAAATCTCATTTGCGGGGGAGGACTTCGTGGTGGTGGCTAAAAGTGTAGGATGCAGGTGTGTCAAGGAGTTCAACGGTAGTGTGCATATAAGATTTGATGAATATAGAATTGTGGAAGACATAAGCTTTTGTCAATTTGGGTTGCGGGCGTGGAGATAGCTAAAATGCCTTTAAATTAAGTTATATCAGGGACAGTATCAAAAGTCTCGGTAGCGGTTAAAAACAACTGTGTGCTCGATAGATTTTCTACTCACATATGACACTTTTGAGGTAGAGTCTCGGCAGGTACCTAGAGTACTCGGCAGATTGAGCGTATGTTACGTTTGTCGCAAGTTCCGAGTAATTGAGATACATGTGTCTATTGGACATGCGTCTTTTGACATGTCAAGTACAACGAGTACTTACAATGTGAGTCGCATGTTCAGCTCAAAAGCCAAACGACTCAGGCATAGGTACAGCTACAGAAACAGGGACAGAAACAGGGACTGACCCAGACCGAGGTCCAGTTAATTCCGCAAGGGTTCGCGTCTGATATATTTTTTTTCTCAGCCATTTCCAATTATAACGCAATGCGATTGCGTGCACAAAATGACAAGCTTTTATGAATTTGCGATGGTCTCGGAATGAGAATGGGTACGGCCATGGGTACGGGTACGGCGTGGTCGTTGCGTCGATACGTCGATCACGGACACCCTTTAAATTATGATTTCATTTGAGGGCGCCGTCGATGAGAAGGAGCCAAGTCGATGGACTGTGGACAGCGAGCACCCACACAGAAGAGGCCGGAAATCATGATGAACACAAATTATACATATTTTATGCAATGTTTTGTTACGTTTCAACGATGTTGTCTTTTTGTTTCTGTTTCTCGTTCTGTTTCTGTTTCTGTTGCCTTTGTTGGCTTTTCATCCAATTATGTTCATTAAATTGGCATTTGAAATGAGCTGGCTCAAAAGGATACGACTATTGACTGAATGTGGCACATACTATTAGGGAAAGGGGCCTGGGGGTTGCTACTCAGGATAAACTACTTAATACTTATTTAATTTGTGCCTCTGATGCGGAATGCATTCAAGCAGAATGCACCGCACAACTGTCATAAAAATCACGCAGCGGAAATTATTTTGTCACCATTTATAATTGCATTGTCACACCAACACCAACGAGAGCAGGAGCAGGAGCAGGAGCAGGAGCTGGGACACTATTGACTACTGCTGCTGTTATTATTATTATTATTATTATGATTGGAGGGTGTTGAAAGTAACACCCCGCACATTAAATCAAGTGGCTGTGGCAGCGTCATACATAAATTATTGAAAAATCATTCTGCAAATAAACTCAACGAGCAAACGACGATATAGAACGACATCAGCCAGAGCTCGGGTCAGATTTGCCTTTGGGGTCGGGGCGCATGAAGTAAATAAAATCCACCACCAGGACGTGGCAGTCCGTAAGGACACAGGACACAGCACACAGGACACGGACTGACTGACTGACAGTGTTGATTGCTTTGACAAGACCACAAATAAAACAGTAAATAACTGGAATTGTCACTTCTCAAAACTGCTAGCCAAAGCTGGCTCGATTACATTGCGCATACGTCGCGTGTGGCTGGCGAGCGGTTTAAATATTTGTTGCCACACTCTGGCTTGTGTTGGATGGTTGGTTTGTTAGGCTGTGGGGTTGTGGCAGCTCAGCAGCATCTTTTAGCACCATCGACAGCCAGCGCTCTCCCTCGCCCAGTGTCACCGCTGGCAAATCCAATTAATTTCATTGCGCCTAAAACTTTAAGCGCAAGCGTCGAAGCACAGCCAACACCCCCACACCCCACTGGCGCCGCACTGGCACCGCACAACCCCCTTTGCGCTTGCCTCCATCTAATGGCAAGCCACTCCCGTGCGTCTCTGCTCGTCTGTGTCGTCAGTTCCGTTTCCGTTTGAACGAATGCCCGTCTATTTATTTGCAAATGCAACTTGTCCAATTTGACAGTTGTCGCTTGTAAATGTCAGCCCTGAAGCGGGCCAGCAGCAGCAGGGGCAGCAGGGGTAGCAGGGGCAGGAGCCAGATTCAGTGGCTGCAGGGTGGGCAGGCGTCGACGTCAACTTCGACGTCCAGTGAAGCGTAAAGTGTGAAAGCCTGTAACGAGGCATATTGCGATTGGATTTTGTGTAAATTTATTTATGTTAATTAGTTTCAATTTGATTTAATTTGCGCCCAAGCAGCTCGAGCCTCGCTCGCAGTGCTGGTGTGTGTGGGGCAAGTGGGGTAAGTGGAACCACAACGAACTGACAATTAAAAGCACGTTAAAAACGCATTTAGCAAACGTGGATGGGGCGAACGGGGTAATGGGGGAAGCAGTAACAACTGGGATCTTCAGCTGGTCAGTGGTCAGTGGTTGGGATCCGTTTAAGCCGAAAACGCCTAATGACAGCTGCATCAATCCTGTGCGCTAACAAAGCGTTGAAGAAATCACTTTACCAGCGGCGGCAGCCATAAAACGAGCTGCGACCAGAGATGAGAGATGAGAGTTGAGAGATGGGAGATGGGAGATGAGAGATGTGAGTTGAGAAATGACAGCCCAAAGGAGACGCCGCCAAAATCAGCGAAATGACAACGAGACATGCAAACAAATGAAATGATGACTCCAGCTTCAACTCCAACTCCAACTCCAACGATGACTTCGACGAAAAGTCTAATTTGTTGATAATTTGCGACCGCCGCCGCTGACCGCCAACGATGCCCCACGGCAGGAGTAGGCCGCAGAAGCCAAACTGGCCCAGGGAGGACTCCATGTGGGAGATGATGGCCAAGAGACGTAGTACTTAGCTGTTCAAGCGATACTTCCGCTACTCCATAAATGGATATGGAAATGGAAATGCTGTTTCGAGCACTTGGATCACTTGGAGTTGGTGCTGTTTGGATTTATGATGCGCTGCGCCAACTGCCAATTTAAAGACAATTTGGCCAAGAGGCGCGATTTCAGCTAAATTGCAAACAATTTGTGGGCGGCGTCTGGGGGTTAGCTGTCCCGCTGCCACCGTCGACGCCCGTCGGAGGTCACTTGAATAATGGACGGGGCAGGCACTGGGCCTGGTCGGGGCGCAGACCTTGTGGTGAGGTGAAGCGTTCCCTAATTAATTGCTTTTTAAGAGCAGGTGTACGCGTGGAAGCAATCAGATCAAGGCGTAGATCAATGGTAGGGAGTTTGTGATTCATCCGATCAACAAAGACAAGGCGATATCACCCTATCGAAGGATATAATACTACCTCTTATCCTTTTATAAACCGCAGAAGTAATGCAAAAGGCTTGAAGATAATACTAGCAGATAGTCGGAGAGTAGGAAGAGAAGGATGTTGTAACAGTGGGATATAAGGAAAGTCAACCTATAGATTCGGGAGAATTTTACTCTTCGAAGGTAATTAGTTGGTAGTTAAAGAGGATAATGAAACTTAGGGAGAAATGAATAGCGAAGTAGTGGACCGAGAATAGCGGATGGTGGGTTAGTAAAAAAACACTATAGTGAAACAATAGAATCGTTGGAGAATTAGAATGCGGTAATTCTTGACCAGAACTAAGCCGGATCGGCAGAGAGTGAGGCAGTTATTTGGTAAAACAGTGAAACTGTAAGCCTGTAAAAATCAGGGATATAGTGGCGAAAAGAACTTTTTGCATTCTGCCCATCAAGGTGTTAAGCAGTCGGTAGAGACTACGAACGGTAGAGGTACAGTGGGACAATGGTTAGGCGAGATAGTGGTACAGTGAGACAGTGGAAAAGTTAGACACTAGAATAGTGGGAATAGAGCTCTTCTTGTCGGCAACGGTCACTTGCGGAACAGTGGCAAGGTATGTATCGGAACAGTGAGAAATTGAAACAGTGAGGCAGTGGAACAGTGATCATACAGTTTTTAAGCCGGCAGAAGGTCAAGCGATCGGTAAAGGCATAATTAGAAAGTGGAACAGTGAGGTAATGAAACGGTGACGGGACAACTGTTTTGGAAAGTGCATTCGTGAGACAGTGTGATACTGGAATAGTGAGAGAGTGAAACAGTGGTCATACAGTTCTTCCGTAGAGTGAGTGGAACAGCGACACAGTAAGACAGTTGTCAGACAACTGTTTTGGCAAGCAACGAGTCAAGTGGGACAGTGGGTGGAATAGTGAATGAGTGGAACACTGAGACAGTGAAACAGTGGTCACAGACGTATCCTGTGAAGTCGAGTAGTCGGTAAAAGTACAATGAGACAGTAAGACCCTAGAACAGGACCAGGCAACAGTGGAACAGTGAAACTGTCAACAGTGCAAGGTTGCATGCAGCAAGGAGTCAAGCAGTGCCCCACCCCCGCGGCTGTCATCAAAATTGTGTCCATTTGGCAGCCGCTGCTTTGATTTATGGGCACTTCACGCTTTGTCGCAGCGATGGCATTGCCACGCCCCCACCTACCACCCCCGCATCCGTACAGTGGCCGGGCATTATCCTGGACACGTGTGTGCACAAATTGATCCTTTATGAGCATTTTGCGGTTAATAATACTTCAACGTTTCCGCACCCCCGCCCCTGGCGACGCTGGCCGAGCTCATGAATCGTTGGATGCGGCAGGCGGGCACGTGCCGCCGCGGCGGCGACTCATTGTCGTTGCTGTTGTTCCTGTTGTTGTTGTTGTCGTCCTTGCTGAGCCGTTAAGTGTAAATGATAAGCCCTTGGCCGCCGCTCAGCCGAAAGATGCTTGGCTGGGCAGTGGCCCACAGCGGCCCATTTGGGGTTAAACGCGGTACGCTGAACGGGGCCAATTGGCGGCGCATTTGTTTTGTTAGTTTGTTTTTCCAATTTGGCCAAACAAAAAATGGGAAATAAGAAGGAAAAAGCGCAGCAGTTGGAATGGGAAGGGGATGGGGAAGGGGAATGGGTATGTGATTGGGATTGGGCCTTGGAAGTCGCCTGCTTGACATGTGACACCTTTTGTCAGCGAGTGTCAACGGCCACGCCTTTTGTTTGTTGTCTGGCTTTAGAGCCAGTAAGGCGCTTAAGAGCAGCGATCCTTTGGCTGCCTGGCATCCTTGTCGACTTTGTGTCTGCCTCCGAGTGTGAGTGTATATGTGTGTGTGTGTGTGTCTCTCTGTCTGACTGTGTATACATAAATCCCAAATGCCACTTCACACTTAATTTGCTCATAATGCCCGGCGTAATCCGTGCAGGACGCAGCACAACCCCTGTTAATATCCTGGCAATTACACTGACAACAACAATATTTGAAAATTGCATTAGAACGGCAGCCACCACCGTACCGAACAACAACAACAACAACAACAACAACAGGGCCACCCGCCCGTCCTTTGGCCAGATTTTCTGCTGCATTGGCCTCGCCTCGCCTCGTCCTGGCTCGGCTCGGCTCGGTCCGGCTCAACAGAGACATAGACATCGACAGGATCTTATCAGCTCCTTCACATATGCCCGCCCCGTTAATGCTTCTAATGTGACAAATTCATCCATTCCATCGAGCCGAGCCGAGCCGAGTTGATTTGAGTTGAGTTGTCCTGGCGAGCTGTCCTTTTTAAGCGACGCTCAAATTCACATCGCTGATAAGACGCCGATAAGACCCCGCACCACGCTCCCAGTCCCAGACCCCTTGATTGCTTTCATAATTTGTTCCTACGATTTATTTATTATTTTCTGTTTGCTTCTTTTTTTTTTTGTGTGTTTGCCGCATTTTAATCTCTCGCCCCTCTACAAATTGCTTAGATTGCCGGGCTGCGATAGAAAATGGCAACAAATGTTTTAATTTTGGCTACAAGGCTCATGGATGGATTATTTAAGCAGTTTCCAGTTACCCAGCCATTGCAACTGCAAGGAACAAACATCCCGAGTACTTTAAGGATAACACCCGAAAAATTCAGAATTTTTAAATATGCCAAATATTAATTATAAAATTTTGTGTGAAGTTTTCTTTATTGGATTCGCTGTGTGCCCAAATCTCTTGCAGAATATAATTGATTATTTCTCTACACAATCCAAAATTAATACAGAAAATATTTAACAATATTTAGTGTAGAATATAATTTGAAATATATATAGTTCTTCTAACAGTCATAATCGTATGGCTTTCTATTCCGATTTTAAATATTGATCAATTAAGAGACATTAGAAGATTTAATAGAATAGAAAAGGATTTCAAGGTCTTATCCGAGTATAGAAATGAAGAGAGTGTTCAAAATTTATTGAAAAATTTAAGAGATATTTCCGAGGTAACTATACACAGAACATAAATTCCGTATAAATTCAAGTTTTAAATATTCAATTCAACACGATAAACGTACATATAAATATATAACTTTTTATTAATTTATTATTCTTCTTCTTCCTCTTCTTATTGACTTAAAACAAATTAATCCCGCCTGATACTTAAATCAATCATATTTATTTTTATTTTTAAACAATTCCGAGTATTCTTAAGTTCAGCTCATTTTTAAGCCAGCATTCGGTAGGCTGTGTTCGTACTGAACGGACGTGTTTTAGAGAGCTCCTAAAATTTTATAAATTTCTAATTTTTCCGTGTGTTTTTGACGAAATTTTTAAAAATATTTTCTCTCAGCCGACCAATAATATACTGACTTTTAACTTTTCCCTGGAATTAGCGTTGACTTTCCCTATTCGACGGCCCCCCCTCGGGGGTATCCCACTGGCTTCATGAGCATGCAGAATGAAACAACGGATAATTCATTAACCATGTCCTCCAAGGGTAGGAAGACAAAGTCTACTAAGTCAGCTACCCTGTTGGCCTGTAAGCAGGCTAAGGCGTCTCGCTTTGATTTGGGAAGACCTGAAGTTGATCTCCCTCCACCTAACTACGAGTCAGAAGAAGAAGCTCTTTTATCGTCAGACTCTGACACGTCATCAACTGTATCTACTATCTCCCCTTGTTCTATTGGGGCTAGCAAGGGATCGAAGATACCTAAGATATCGTCTGCCAATACTGCTATGGTTCCTAAATCCCCTGCGCCTGATTGGATCAGTCAATCCGCTGCTGATCTTGAGCGCACTAATAAACTGAAAAGTCTAAGGAAAAAGAAGAATCTGGATACTCCCTCTACTGTGCCCGTGAATAAATCTGCCACTGTTTATGATAATACCCTATGCCCCACAGCAGATGTTCCTGCTGTTTTAACCTCTTGTGTACCAGGCGCGACTGGCCCAGATGTTGGAAAACGTGGAAATTTGGCTTCTGTGAAGAGAAAGCCTCCTTCCCCTCCTCCTGGTAGCATCTCCAAGTCGCAAAAAATTGCCCCTCTGGCTTATGCTGGGCATGGCAACAGTTTTGCTCTGCTATCGTCTGACGAAAACGATGATATGGATGTGGATTCGCTTGAAACTACTGCGGCTAAGGCTGCTCCGCCTCTTTCTGGACACCCAGCCTCTCGCATCCAGGATACATCTCGTGCCCATGTTGCTCCTCGTACCCGGCCACCCCCTTTTATCATCGCAGGACTCACTGGTCTTCGAGACATCACTAATTTGGTTAAATCTGTGACTAATAAATTCAAGTTCAAGAATATCGGCAGTTCTTCAGCCAGGCTCACCGTTGAGGATGGCGATTCCTATCGCAAAATTCAGGAGCTTCTTCAAACCAACAACATTCCCTATAACTCTTGGCAACCAAAAGAGGAGCGCTCGTTTAGGGTGGTTGTTCGTGGATTGCATTCGGAAACTGACAAGTCGGACATTGCTGACAACCTTACTGCCCTGGACCATAAGGTTCGAAATATCCACAATGCTACGTCAAGAACTTCCGGTAAAAAACTAAATCTGTTCTTTATCGAGCTCGAACCTGCCGTTAACAACAAGACAATATATGATGTCAAGATCATCAATCACCAAGTTGTCACGTTTGAGCCGCCCAACAGGCGTGAGGACGTTCCTAGATGCTTCCGTTGTCAGGAGTTTGGCCATACTCGGTCTTACTGCTCGAAGGCAGTTAAATGTGCTAAATGTGGTGGAAACCACGACGCTAAGGAAGAGGGCATTTGTGTGGCGGTCACCAAAGAACTCTACTTCTGCATTAACTGTGGCTCGAATCATGCTGCAAGTTATCGTGGGTGTCCTGCTTATCATGAAGCTGTTAGCAGACGCAAAGGTAGCGCTTCTGCCAGAACAGCCCCCCTGCGGCGCCCAGCCCAGGGTCCCACTCAACGTACCAATGTCTGGAATCTTTCTAGCCCAGATCACCCTGTTCAGGGCCTAAGACTTAATCAGCAGCTGACTGATCGCGCTGGCTTCTCGGCCATCCCCGATCAAGACCCTTCGCAATGGCCTACTTTGGGTAGCCCTGTGGTGTCGAGAGCTCCCACCCGCCCTCTGCCTGCTGCTATTCCTCGCCATGATGTCATCAGCGCTCCGCCTAAGCATCATCAGCCTGCTCAGGACCGTCTGCTACACCAGATACTCAGCCTGCAAGCCGCCCAGCAAAAGGATGCGCAATCCCAATCCTCTTCCATGGATAAGCTCTTATCTCGACTGGATCAGATGATGACATTACTAATGCAGGTTATGAACACGCTCATGGGTCTTTTGCCTGGCCATCTTGCACCATCTCTCCATCAACCTGCAGCCCTGTCAGCTTTTTCTGCTCCTTCTCAAGTTCATCATGACTAGTTTTGGAGTCAACATTGCCCTTTGGAACGCCAATGGCCTCAACGCTAAAGCACACGAACTGGAGCTATTCCTTCAAACAAACAAAATTGACGTTATGCTTATCAGCGAGACACACTTTAATAGCCGCTCGAACTTCAGAATATTTGGATATGACCTACTGCTTGCAAATCATCCCGCTGACCGCCTGCGTGGAGGAGCAGGCATTTTGATTCGCTCTAACTTTAATTACAGCCTTCACTACAAAAATGAACTTGCCCATTTACAATCGGTTGCCGCCATGGTAACCACTGAGTTGGGTAATATTGTGATGGGTGCTATCTATTGCCCACCGGGTCACGCCCAGCAATGGACTGCAAATGAATTCTCCCAACTTTTCGGACAGCTTACTGACAAGTTCATAATAGCCGGCGATTGGAATGCTCATCACCCATTTTGGGGATGTTGGAGATCTTGCAGCAGAGGCTCCACGCTTCACTCCTTCATCACTAGCTCTAGGCTCCAAATTCTTGCAACCGGCGGACCTACTCACTTCCCTGGTGACAGAAATAGGAATCCTTCAGCAATCGACTTTGCTGTCTACGCTGGGATCCCTGACGCTTATCTTACCATAAATGAATCTTATGAGCTCTCCTCGGACCACTTGCCGCTAATAATACACTTCTCTGCTGAGGTCTCCACCTATAGCGGCAAACCCCGGCTTCTCCCTCGAGGCGCTAACATTAAATTGTTCAAAAGCAAACTGGCTTCCCTTTTAGCTAACGACCAATGTGATTTGACTACGACCATTGGCATTGACGAAGCTGCTGAGGACCTGGTCCGCAAAATTCACACTGCTGCTGCTGCCGCCATGATCAACCAGTGGAATACTCTCTCTTCTAGACCAGTTCGGGCTCCTTTAAAACCCGAGATCCTTGCCCTCGTCAGACGTAAACGCGAGCTAAGACGACGATGGATGCGTACTCGGCACCCCTTGGATCAGGCTGAATTTAAGACTGCTACCACTTTACTACGGAAGGCGCTCTTTGAGGCTAAGTCAGATTTTTTCGTAGAGAAGCTACGCTTAATAGACCCTGACCAGGACAGTGGGTTTGCTCTTTGGAAGTGCACTCGTAGCCTTAAAAGGCAACCCATGAGAAGATTTTCCTTACTGCGGAGAGATGGAACCTGGGCCAAATTAGACGCGGACATTGCCGAGGAGTTTGCTTGTGACCTTGCTGATAGGTTTACTCCATTTGACATGGCAACTGAAGAGGAGGTGGATGTTACTACCACTTTTGCTGGAACTATCCCTGGCCCCAACGTTTCAATACCTCCAATTGACGTGCCTGAAATAGTCGAACAAATTAAACGGCTTAAGCCTAGTAAAGCTCCTGGATTTGACGGCCTAGATGGCAAGACCATAAAATCCCTCCCGGATGAAGCTATCGCAGCTCTTGCAAATATTTTTAATGCCATGCTCCAGCTCTCTCACTTTCCCCCCCAATGGAAAACGGCGCTTATTGTCATGGTTCCTAAGAAGGGAATGAGTCATCACTCGCCTGATTCCTTCCGACCCATTAGCCTTCTTCCAACTTTTTCCAAAATGTTTGAGAGAATGCTTTTGCGCAGGCTAATGAACATCGATGCCTTCGAGCTTGCCCTTCCCAACCATCAATTTGGGTTTCGAAGTAGCCATAGTGCCATAGAGCAAGTACATCGGGTCACCAACCATATTTTGGAAGCTTTTGAGCGGGGTAAATACTGCTCGGCCGTCTTTTTGGATGTTAAGCAGGCATTCGACCGAGTCTGGCACGAGGGCCTCTTGTTCAAGCTGACTCCGCTCCTCTCACCAGATCTGCTCCTCATTCTAAGATCTTTCTTAATTGGACGAACATTCTTCGTGGAAATACGAGATTCTAAGTCGTCTATTAAGCCGATATCTGCTGGAGTCCCCCAAGGTAGCGTTTTGGGTCCTGTATTATACACGATTTACACCTCAGATCTTCCGTTTCCAAGTTGCCGTCGTACTTTGACTGCCACCTATGCGGATGATACGGCCTTCCTCGCTACCAGCTCGTGCAGGAGGAAAGCTTCGGCAATGGTTCAGGAGTTCCTGAACGAGTATGAGTGCTGGGCCTCGCGCTGGAACATTGCCATAAATACACAAAAGAGTCAACATGCAACGTTTTCTCTCAATCGCTTGAACTCCACGCAAATATCGCTGAATGGCAGCAGAATCAAGCACCTCACCCAAGTGAAATATCTGGGAGTTACTATGGACCGGCGGCTTACTTGGAAGCCGCATATACTTCGTGCTTGTGCTATGGCGCGTGAAAAGGCTAAACGGATGGACTGGCTACTTAGGCCTGGGAGTGGGCTTTCCCTCGCAGCTAAAACCCGCCTCTTTAAGGCCATCATTATGCCCACTCTCAATTGGGGCATTAACCTTTGGGGCACAGCATGTAGCACATCAATCCAACGGATCGAGTCGTGCCAAAGCAAAATTCTCCGGAGAATTGTGGACGCTCCATATTATGTGCGCAACAACACCATTTACAATGACCTTGGAGTATTGCCAGTGTGCGCTACAATTAGCAATTTTGCTGATCGATACAGGGGAAGGCTTCTGGCCCACACCAACTCCTTGGCTACTCGCCTAGCAAGGCCGTATTTGAGAAGAAGGCTTGTCCGACACCATCCATCAGATAACTGGATTTTTGGCAGGACGCCAGCAGGAAGGTTGATTGAATTAAGCTAAGCATAATGAATTCTGGTAAAGGCTTGCCTAAAATTCTAGTAATTTTTTACCCTGTTTGTCTCCTGCATCTTTCTGTTCCTTGCTCAAGAAATTTATGAAAGTGATTTTATTATCACGCAGCATAAAAAATAAATAAATATGTTTATCAAAAAAA
>JBAMCL010000170.1:0-23378 GCA_037075165.1 Hirtodrosophila histrioides | reverse complement strand
AGGATTTGGCCCAAGCTATTGTTAAAAGGATGCCGCAAGATTTTGTGGCAAAAGGTCAAACAGCCCAAGAAGTAAGCAACAAATATTTTTGTCCGAGGGCGAAAGGAATCGTGCTCAAAATACAAAATACTCAATAACTTGGGAACTACAAGGACGAATTTGATGTCCTTTGGCCAGTTGGTAGCCCTGATAATGCCAAGTTGTCTGACACAGGACTCGTCAGGATACGCAAGGATACGGCCGAGATATCGCTAATTTTCTGTATACAGAAAAGTCCTTATTTCTCAGCTCCTGTAAGGATATTTGACCTTTGGGTTATATATCCGGGTTTAACAGGATAAGTCCTATCTTTTTGCCAAAGGACATCAAAATCGTCCTTGAAATGACCGAGTTACAGGCGATCTTGTGATTTTAGATCCTTTTTGCTGACCTACCCCCTTGCAAAAACATTGTGTTTTTTTCGGTGAAATCCTGGAAATTTGAATGCCAATCGTTAGTCCTGATTCCTACGAGTACAGAAATGTCTGGGTTTTTGAAATCCTTAAGGATTTGGCCGAGCTATTGCTAAAAGGATGCCGCAAGATTTTGTGGCTTAAGATCAGCAGCCCAAAAGTAAGCAACAAATTCTTTGAATTTCTGCACAGACATATGGAACGGTTTTCTAGTAGCTCCCATTCAGCCATATCCTTGCAGATTTTAAAAGGACCTTGTGCGTTAGGTTCGTTTGGACCTACTCTATCGATTGGCATTCAAGGATTATGGGGTCATCTAAGGCCCATCGACTTGAAAATTTTCAGTCCGAGGGCGAGAGGAATCGTGCTCAAAATACAAAATACTCAATATCTTGGGAACTGCAAGGACGAATTTGATGTCCTTTGGCCAGTTGGTAGCCCTGATAATGCCAAGTTGTCTGACACAGGACTCGTCAGGATACGCAAGGATACGGCCGAGATATCGCTAATTTTCTGTATACGGAAAAGTCCTTATTTCTCTGCTCCTGCAAGGATATTTAACCTTTGGGTTATATATACGGGTTTAACAGGATAAGTCCTATCTTTTTGCCAAAGGACATCAAAATCGTCCTTGAAATGACCGAGTTACAGGCGATCTTGTGATTTTAGATCCTTTTTGCTGACCTACCCCCTTGCAAAAAAATGAAGTGTTTTTTTCGGTGAAATCCTGGAAATCCTTGAATGCCAATCGTTAGTCCTGATTCCTACGAGTACAGAAATGTCTGGGTTTTTGAAATCCTTAAGGATTTGGCCGAGCTATTGCTAAAAGGATGCCGCAATATTTTGTGCCTTAAGATCAGCAGCCCAAAAGTAAGCAACAAATATTTTGAATTTCTGCACACACATATGGAACGGTTCTCTAGTAGCTCCCATTCAGCCATATCCTTGCGGATTTTAAAAGGACCTTGTGCGTTAGGATCGTTAGGACCTACTCTATCGATTGGCATTCAAGGATTATGGGGTCATCTAAGGACCATCGACTTTAAAATTTTCAGTCCGAGGGCGAAAGGAATCGTGCTCAAAATACAAAATACTCAATATCTTGGGAACTACAAGGACGAATTTGATGTCCTTTGGCAAGTTGGTAGCCCTGATAATGCCAAGTTGACTGACACAGGACTCGTCAGGATACGCAAGGATACGGCCGAGATATCGCTATTATTCTGTATACAGAAAAGTCCTTATTTCTCAGCTCCTGTAAGGTTATTTGACCTTTGGGTTATATATCCGGGCTTAACAGGATAAGTCCTATCTTTTTGCCAAAGGACATCAAAATCGTCCTTGAAATGACCGAGTTACAGGCGATCTTGTGATTGTAGATCCTTTTTGCCGACCTACCCCCTTGCAAAAAAATGAAGTGTTTTTTTCGGTGAAATCCTGGAAAATTTGAATGCCAATCGTTAGTCCTGATTCCTACGAGTACAGAAATGTCTGGGTTTTTGAAATCCTTAAGGATTTGGCCGAGCTATTGCTAAAAGGATGCCGCAAGATTTTGTGGCTTAAGATCAGCAGCCCAAAAGTAAGCAACAAATTCTTTGAATTTCTGCACAGACATATGAAACGGTTTTCTAGTAGCTCCCATTCAGCCATATCCTTGCAGATTTTTAAAGGACCTTGTGCGTTAGGATCGTTAGGACCTACTCTATCAATTGGCATTCAAGGATTATGGGTCATCTAAGGCCCATCGACTTGTATATTTTCAGTCCGAGGGCGAAAGGAATCGTGCTCAAAATACAAAATACTCAATATCTTGGGAACTACAAGGACGAATTTGATGTCCTTTGGCCAGTTGGTAGCCCTGATAATGCCAAGTTGTCTGACACAGGACTCGTCAGGATACGCAAGGATACGGCCGAGATATCGCTATTATTCTGTATACAGAAAAGTCCTTATTTCTCAGCTCCTGTAAGGATATTTGACCTTTGGGTTATATATCCGGGTTTAAAAGAATAAGTCCTATATTTTTGACAAAGGACATCAAAATCGTCCTTGAAATGACCGAGTTACAGGCGATCTTGTGATTTTAGATCCTTTTTGCTGACCTACCCCCTTGCAAAAAAATGAAGTGTTTTTTTCGGTGAAATCCTGGAAATCCTTGAATGCCAATCGTTAGTCCTGATTCCTACGAGTACAGAAATGTCTGGGTTTTTGAAATCCTTAAGGATTTGGCCGAGCTATTGCTAAAAGGATGCCGCAAGATTTTGTGGCTTAAGATCAGCAGCCCAAAAGTAAGCAACAAATATTTTGAATTTCTGCACACACATATGGAACGGTTTTCTAGTAGCTCCCATTCAGCCATATCCTTGCAGATTTTAAAAGGACCTTGTGCGTTAGGATCGTAAGGACCTACTCTATCGATTGGCATTCAAGGATTATGGGGTCATCTAAGGACCATCGACTTGAAAATTTTCAGTCCGAGGGCGAAAGGAATCGTGCTCAAAATACAAAATACTCAATATCTTGGGAACTACAAGGACGAATTTGATGTCCTTTGGCCAGTTGGTAGCCCTGATAATGCCAAGTTGTCTGACACAGGACTCGTCAGGATACGCAAGGATACGGCCGAGATATCGCTAATTTTCTGTATACGGAAAAGTCCTTATTTCTCAGCTCCTGTAAGGATATTTGACCTTTGGGTTATATATCCGGGTTTAACAGGATAAGTCCTATCTTTTTGCCAAAGGACATCAAAATCGTCCTTGAAATGACCGAGTTACAGGCGATCTTGTGATTTTAGATCCTTTTTGCTGACCTACCCCCTTGCAAAAAAATGAAGTGTTTTTTTCGGTGAAATCCTGGAAATCCTTGAATGCCAATCGTTAGTCCTGATTCCTACGAGTACAGAAATGTCTGGGTTTTTGAAATCCTTAAGGATTTGGCCGAGCTATTGCTAAAAGGATGCCGCAAGATTTTGTGGCTTAAGATCAGCAGCCCAAAAGTAAGCAACAAATATTTTGAATTTCTGCACACACATATGGAACGGTTTTCTAGTAGCTCCCATTCAGCCATATCCTTGCAGATTTTAAAAGGACCTTGTGCGTTAGGATCGTTAGGACCTACTCTATCGATTGGCATTCAAGGATTATGGGGTCATCTAAGGACCATCGACTTGAAAACTTTCAGTCCGAGGGCGAAAGGAATCGTGCTCAAAATACAAAATACTCAATAACTTGGGAACTACAAGGACGAATTTGATGTCCTTTGGCCAGTTGGTAGCCCTGATAATGCCAAGTTGTCTGACACAGGACTCGTCAGGATACGCAAGGATACGGCCGAGATATCGCTAATTTTCTGTATACAGAAAAGTCCTTATTTCTCAGCTCCTGTAAGGATATTTGACCTTTGGGTTATATATCCGGGTTTAACAGGATAAGTCCTATCTTTTTGCCAAAGGACATCAAAATCGTCCTTGAAATGACCGAGTTACAGGCGATCTTGTGATTTTAGATCCTTTTTGCTGACCTACCCCCTTGCAAAAAAATGAAGTGTTTTTTTCGGTGAAATCCTGGAAATCCTTGAATGCCAATCGTTAGTCCTGATTCCTACGAGTACAGAAATGTCTGGGTTTTTGAAATCCTTAAGGATTTGGCCGAGCTATTGCTAAAAGGATGCCGCAAGATTTTGTGGCTTAAGATCAGCAGCCCAAAAGTAAGCAACAAATATTTTGAATTTCTGCACACACATATGGAACGGTTTTCTAGTAGCTCCCATTCAGCCATATCCTTGCAGATTTTAAAAGGACCTTGTGCGTTAGGATCGTTAGGACCTACTCTATCGATTGGCATTCAAGGATTATGGGGTCATCTAAGGACCATCGACTTGAAAATTTTCAGTCCGAGGGCGAAAGGAATCGTGCTCAAAATACAAAATACTCAATATCTTGGGAACTACAAGGACGAATTTGATGTCCTTTGGCCAGTTGGTAGCCCTGATAATGCCAAGTTGTCTGACACAGGACTCGTCAGGATACGCAAGGATACGGCCGAGATATCGCTAATTTTCTGTATACGGAAAAGTCCTTATTTCTCAGCTCCTGTAAGGATATTTGACCTTTGGGTTATATATCCGGGTTTAACAGGATAAGTCCTATCTTTTTGCCAAAGGACATCAAAATCGTCCTTGAAATGACCGAGTTACAGGCGATCTTGTGATTTTAGATCCTTTTTGCTGACCTACCCCCTTGCAAAAAAATGAAGTGTTTTTTTCGGTGAAATCCTGGAAATCCTTGAATGCCAATCGTTAGTCCTGATTCCTACGAGTACAGAAATGTCTGGGTTTTTGAAATCCTTAAGGATTTGGCCGAGCTATTGTTAAAAGGATGCCGCAAGATTTTGTGGCTTAAGATCAGCAGCCCAAAAGTAAGCAACAAATATTTTTGTCCGAGGGCGAAAGGAATCGTGCTCAAAATGCAAAATACTCAACTTGGGAACTACAAGGACGAATTTGATGTCCTTTGGCCAGTTGGTAGCCCTGATAATGCCAAGTTGTCTGACACAGGACTCGTCAGGATACGCAGGATACGGCCGAGATATCGCTATTTCTGTATACGAAAAGTCTTATTTCTCAGCTCCTGTAAGGATATTTGACCTTTGGGTTATATATCCGGGTTAACAGGATAAGTCCTATCTTTTTGCCAAAGGACATCAAAATCGTCCTTGAAATGACCGAGTTACAGGCGATCTTGTGATTGTAGATCCTTTTTGCAAAAAAATGAAGTGTTTTTATATTGAATTTCTGCACACACATATGGAACGGTTTTCTAGTAGCTCCCATTCAGCCATATCCTTGCAGATTTTAAAAGGACCTTGTGTGTTAGGATCGTTAGGACCTACTCTATCGATTGGCATTCAAGGATTATGGGGTCATCTAAGGACCATCGACTTGAAAATTTTCAGTCCGAGGGCGAAAGGAATCGTGCTCAAAATACAAAATACTCAATATCTTGGGAACTACAAGGACGAATTTGATGTCCTTTGGCCAGTTGGTAGCCCTGATAATGCCAAGTTGTCTGACACAGGACTCGTCAGGATACGCAAGGATACGGCCGAGATATCGCTAATTTTCTGTATACCGAAAAGTCCTTATTTCTCAGCTCCTGTAAGGATATTTGACCTTTGGGTTATATATCCGGGCTTAACAGGATAGGTCCTATCTTTTTGCCAAAGGACATCAAAATCGTCCTTGAAACGACCGAGTTACAGGCGATCTTGTGATTTTAGATCCTTTTTGCTGACCTACCCCCTTGCAAAAAAATGAAGTGTTTTTTTCGGTGAAATCCTGGAAATCCTTGAATGCCAATCGTTAGTCCTGATTCCTACGAGTACAGAAATGTCTGGGTTTTTGAAATCCTTAAGGATTTGGCCGAGCTATTGCTAAAAGGATGCCGCAAGATTTTGTGGCTTAAGATCAGCAGCCCAAAAGTAAGCAACAAATATTTTGAATTTCTGCACACACATATGGAACGGTTTTCTAGTAGCTCCCATTCAGCCATATCCTTGCAGATTTTAAAAGGACCTTGTGCGTTAGGATCGTTAGGACCTACTCTATCGATTGGCATTCAAGGATTATGGGGTCATCTAAGGACCATCGACTTGTAAATTTTCAGTCCGAGGGCGAAAGGAATCGTGCTCAAAATACAAAATACTCAATATCTTGGGAACTACAAGGACGAATTTGATGTCCTTTGGCCAGTTGGTAGCCCTGATAATGCCAAGTTGTCTGACACAGGACTCGTCAGGATACGCAAGGATACGGCCGAGATATCGCTAATTATTCTGTATACAGAAAAGTCCTTATTTCTCAGCTCCTGTAAGGATATTTGACCTTTGGGTTATATATCCGGGTTTAACAGGATAAGTCCTATCTTTTTGCCAAAGGACATCAAAATCGTCCTTGAAACGACCGAGTTACAGGCGATCTTGTGATTTTAGATCCTTTTTGCTGACCTACCCCCTTGCAAAAAAATGAAGTGTTTTTTTCGGTGAAATCCTGGAAATCCTTGAATGCCAATCGTTAGTCCTGATTCCTACGAGTACAGAAATGTCTGGGTTTTTGAAATCCTTAAGGATTTGGCCGAGCTATTGCTAAAAGGATGCCGCAAGATTTTGTGGCTTAAGATCAGCAGCCCAAAAGTAAGCAACAAATATTTTGAATTTCTGCACACACATATGGAACGGTTTTCTAGTAGCTCCCATTCAGCCATATCCTTGCAGATTTTAAAAGGACCTTGTGCGTTAGGATCGTAAGGACCTACTCTATCGATTGGCATTCAAGGATTATGGGGTCATCTAAGGACCATCGACTTGTAAATTTTCAGTCCGAGGGCGAAAGGAATCGTGCTCAAAATACAAAATACTCAATATCTTGGGAACTACAAGGACGAATTTGATGTCCTTTGGCCAGTTGGTAGCCCTGATAATGCCAAGTTGTCTGACACAGGACTCGTCAGGATACGCAAGGATACGGCCGAGATATCGCTAATTTTCTGTATACAGAAAAGTCCTTATTTCTCAGCTCCTGTAAGGATATTTGACCTTTGGGTTATATATCCGGGCTTAACAGGATAAGTCCTATCTTTTTGCCAAAGGACATCAAAATCGTCCTTGAAACGACCGAGTTACAGGCGATCTTGTGATTTTAGATCCTTTTTGCTGACCTACCCCCTTGCAAAAAAATGAAGTGTTTTTTTCGGTGAAATCCTGGAAATCCTTGAATGCCAATCGTTAGTCCTGATTCCTACGAGTACAGAAATGTCTGGGTTTTTGAAATCCTTAAGGATTTGGCCGAGCTATTGCTAAAAGGATGCCGCAAGATTTTGTGGCTTAAGATCAGCAGCCCAAAAGTAAGCAACAAATATTTTGAATTTCTGCACACACATATGGAACGGTTTTCTAGTAGCTCCCATTCAGCCATATCCTTGCAGATTTTAAAAGGACCTTGTGCGTTAGGATCGTAAGGACCTACTCTATCGATTGGCATTCAAGGATTATGGGGTCATCTAAGGACCATCGACTTGTAAATTTTCAGTCCGAGGGCGAAAGGAATCGTGCTCAAAATACAAAATACTCAATATCTTGGGAACTACAAGGACGAATTTGATGTCCTTTGGCCAGTTGGTAGCCCTGATAATGCCAAGTTGTCTGACACAGGACTCGTCAGGATACGCAAGGATACGGCCGAGATATCGCTAATTTTCTGTATACGGAAAAGTCCTTATTTCTCTGCTCCTGCAAGGATATTTAACCTTTGGGTTATATATCCGGGCTTAACAAGAAAAGTCCTATCTTTTTGCCAAAGGATATCAAAATCGTCCTTGAAATGACCGAGTTACAGGCGATCTTGTGATTTTAGATCCTTTTTGCTGACCTACCCCCTTGCAAAAAAATGAAGTGTTTTTTTCGGTGAAATCCTGGAAATCCTTGAATGCCAATCGTTAGTCCTGATTCCTACGAGTACAGAAATGTCTGGGTTTTTGAAATCCTTAAGGATTTGGCCGAGCTATTGTTAAAAGGATGCCGCAAGATTTTGTGGCTTAAGATCAGCAGCCCAAAAGTAAGCAACAAATATTTTTCAGCCATCTTAAATTTTCAGTCCGAGGGCGAAAGGAATCGTGCTCAAAATGCAAAATACTCAATATCTTGGGAACTACAAGGACGAATTTGATGTCCTTTGTCCAGTTCGTAGCCCTGATAATGCCAAGTTGTCTGACACAGGACTCGTCAGGATACGCAAGGATACAGCCGAGATATCGCTAATTTTCTGTATACAGAAAAGTCCTTATTTCTCTGCTCCTGTAAGGATATTTGACCTTTGGGTTATATATCCGGGCTTAACAGAATAAGTCCTATCTTTTTGCCAAAGGATATCAAAATCGTCATTGAAACGACCGAGTTACAGGCGATCTTGTGATTTTAGATCCTTTTTGCTGACCTACCCCCTTGCAAAAAAGTGAGAGGCCGAGATATCGCTAATATTCTGTATACAGAAAAGTCCTTATTTCTCAGCTCCTGTAAGGTTATTTGACCTTTTGGTTATATATCCGGGTTTAACAGAATAATTCCTCTCTTTTTGCCAAAGGACATCAAAATCGTCCTTGAAACGACCGAGTTACAGGCGATCTTGTGATTTTAGATCCTTTTTGCTGACCTACCCCCTTGCAAAAAAATGAAGTGTTTTTTTCGGTGAAATCCTGGAAATCCTTGAATGCCAATCGTTAGTCCTGATTCCTACGAGTACAGAAATGTCTGGGTTTTTGAAATCCTTAAGGATTTGGCCGAGCTATTGCTAAAAGGATGCCGCAAGATTTTGTGGCTTAAGATCAGCAGCCCAAAAGTAAGCAACAAATATTTTGAATTTCTGCACACACATATGGAACGGTTTTCTAGTAGCTCCCATTCAGCCATATCCTTGCAGATTTTAAAAGGACCTTGTGCGTTAGGATCGTAAGGACCTACTCTATCGATTGGCATTCAAGGATTATGGGGTCATCTAAGGACCATCGACTTGTAAATTTTCAGTCCGAGGGCGAAAGGAATCGTGCTCAAAATACAAAATACTCAATATCTTGGGAACTACAAGGACGAATTTGATGTCCTTTGGCCAGTTGGTAGCCCTGATAATGCCAAGTTGTCTGACACAGGACTCGTCAGGATACGCAAGGATACGGCCGAGATATCGCTAATTTTCTGTATACGGAAAAGTCCTTATTTCTCTGCTCGTGTAAGGATATTTGACCATTGGGTTATATATCCGGGCTTAACAGAATAAGTCCTATCTTTTTGCCAAAGGATATCAAAATCGTCCTTGAAACGACCGAGTTACAGGCAATCTTGTGATTTTAGATCCTTTTTGCTGACCTACCCCCTTGCAAAAAAGTGAGAGGCCGAGATATCGCTAATATTCTGTATACAGAAAAGTCCTTATTTCTCAGCTCCTGTAAGGATATTTGACCTTTGGGTTATATATCCGGGTTTAACAGGATAGGTCCTATCTTTTTGCCAAAGGACATCAAAATCGTCCTTGAAATGACCGAGTTACAGGCGATCTTCTGATTGTAGATCCTTTTTGCTGACCTACCCCCTTGCAAAAAAGTGAAGTGTTTTTTTCGGTGAAATCCTGGAAATCCTTGAATGCCAATCGTTAGTCCTGATTCCTACGAGTACAGAAATGTCTGGGTTTTTGAAATCCTTAAGGATTTGGCCGAGCTATTGTTAAAAGGATGCCGCAAGATTTTGTGGCTTAAGATCAGCAGCCCAAAAGTAAGCAACAAATATTTTGAATTTCTGCACACACATATGGAACGGTTTTCTAGTAGCTCCCATTCAGCCATATCCTTGCAGATTTTAAAAGGACCTTGTGCGTTAGGATCGTTAGGACCTACTCTATCGATTGGCATTCAAGGATTATGGGGTCATCTAAGGACCATCGACTTGTAAATTTTCAGTCCGAGGGCGAAAGGAATCGTGCTCAAAATACAAAATACTCAATATCTTGGGAACTACAAGGACGAATTTGATGTCCTTTGTCCAGTTGGTAGCCCTGATAATGCCAAGTTGTCTGACACAGGACTCGTCAGGATACGCAAGGATACGGCCGAGATATCGCTAATTTTCTGTATACAGAAAAGTCCTTATTTCTCAGCTCCTGTAAGGATATTTGACCTTTGGGTTATATATCCGGGTTTAACAGGATAAGTCCTATCTTTTTGCCAAAGGACATCAAAATCGTCCTTGAAACGACCGAGTTACAGGCGATCTTGTGATTTTAGATCCTTTTTGCTGACCTACCCCCTTGCAAAAAAATGAAGTGTTTTTTTCGGTGAAATCCTGGAAATCCTTGAATGCCAATCGTTAGTCCTGATTCCTACGAGTACAGAAATGTCTGGGTTTTTGAAATCCTTAAGGATTTGGCCGAGCTATTGTTAAAAGGATGCCGCAAGATTTTGTGGCTTAAGATCAGCAGCCCAAAAGTAAGCAACAAATATTTTGCCCATTTTCCCACCACCTTCTTTAAAAACCTTTTGGTTAGCCCTCTCATCTCAAGATTATGGCATCTAAGACCATCACTTTAAATTTTCAGTCCGAGGGCGAAAGGAATCGTGCTCAAAATACAAAATACTCAATATCTTGGGAACTACAAGGACGAATTTGATGTCCTTTAGCCAGTTGGTAGCCCTGATAATGCCAAGTTGTCTGACACAGGACTCGTCAGGATACGCAAGGATACGGCCGAGATATCGCTAATTTTCTGTATACGGAAAAGTCCTTATTTCTCTGCTCCTGCAAGGATATTTGACCTTTGGGTTATATATCCGGGCTTAACAGAATAAGTCCTATCTTTTTGCCAAAGGATATCAAAATCGTCCTTGAAACGACCGAGTTACAGGCGATCTTGTGATTTTAGATCCTTTTTGCTGACCTACCCCCTTGCAAAAAAATGAAGTGTTTTTTTCGGTGAAATCCTGGAAATCCTTGAATGCCAATCGTTAGTCCTGATTCCTACGAGTACAGAAATGTCTGGGTTTTTGAAATCCTTAAGGATTTGGCCGAGCTATTGTTAAAAGGATGCCGCAAGATTTTGTGGCTTAAGATCAGCAGCCCAAAAGTAAGCAACAAATATTTTGAATTTCTGCACACACATATGGAACGGTTTTCTAGTAGCTCCCATTCAGCCATATCCTTGCAGATTTTAAAAGGACCTTGTGCGTTAGGATCGTTAGGACCTACTCTATCAATTGGCATTCAAGGATTATGGGGTCATCTAAGGACCATCGACTTGTAAATTTTCAGTCCGAGGGCGAAAGGAATCGTGCTCAAAATACAAAATACTCAATATCTTGGGAACTACAAGGACGAATTTGATGTCCTTTGGCCAGTTGGTAGCCCTGATAATGCCAAGTTGTCTGACACAGGACTCGTCAGGATACGCAAGGATACGGCCGAGATATCGCTAATTTTCTGTATACAGAAAAGTCCTTATTTCTCAGCTCCTGTAAGGATATTTGACCTTTGGGTTATATATCCGGGTTTAACAGAATAAGTCCTATCTTTTTGCCAAAGGACATCAAAATCGTCCTTGAAATGACCGAGTTACAGGCGATCTTGTGATTTTAGATCCTTTTTGCTGACCTACCCCCTTGCAAAAAAATGAAGTGTTTTTTTCGGTGAAATCCTGGAAATCCTTGAATGCCAATCGTTAGTCCTGATTCCTACGAGTACAGAAATGTCTGGGTTTTTGAAATCCTTAAGGATTTGGCCGAGCTATTGCTAAAAGGATGCCGCAAGATTTTGTGGGTTAAGATCAGCAGCCCAAAAGTAAGCAACAAATATTTTTGTCCGAGGGCGAAAGGAATCGTGCTCAAAATACAAAATACTCAATATCTTGGGAACTACAAGGACGAATTTGATGTCCTTTTGCCAGTTGGTAGCCCTGATAATGCCAAGTTGTCTGACACAGGACTCGTCAGGATACGCAAGGATACGGCCGAGATATCGCTAATTTTCTGTATACAGAAAAGTCCTTATTTCTCTGCTCCTGCAAGGATATTTGACCTTTGGGTTATATATCCGGATTTAACAGGATAGGTCCTATCTTTTTGCCAAAGGATATCAAAATCGTCCTTGAAACGACCGAGTTACAGGCGATCTTGTGATTTTAGATCCTTTTTGCTGACCTACCCCCTTGCAAAAAAATGAAGTGTTTTTTTCGGTGAAATCCTGGAAATCCTTGAATGCCAATCGTTAGTCCTGATTCCTACGAGTACAGAAATGTCTGGGTTTTTGAAATCCTTAAGGATTTGGCCGAGCGATTGTTAAAAGGATGCCGCAAGATTTTGTGGTTTAAGATCAGCAGCCCAAAAGTAAGCAACAAATATTTTTGTCTGAGGGCGAAAGGCATCGTGCTCAAATCACAAAAAACTCAATATCTTGGGAACTACAAGGACGAATTTGATGTCCTTTGGCCAGTTGGTAGCCCTGATAATGCCAAGTTGTCTGACACAGGACTCGTCAGGATACGCAAGGATACGGCCGAGATATCGCTAATTTTCTGTATACAGAAAAGTCCTTATTTCTCAGCTCCTGTAAGGATATTTGACCTTTGGGTTATATATCCGGGCTTAACAGGATAAGTCCTATCTTTTTGCCAAAGGACATCAAAATCGTCCTTGAAATGACCGAGTTACAGGCGATCTTGTGATTTTAGATCCTTTTTGCTGACCTACCCCCTTGCAAAAAAATGAAGTGTTTTTTTCGGTGAAATCCTGGAAATCCTTGAATGCCAATCGTTAGTCCTGATTCCTACGAGTACAGAAATGTCTGGGTTTTTGAAATCCTTAAGGATTTGGCCGAGCTATTGCTAAAAGGATGCCGCAAGATTTTGTGGCTTAAGATCAGCAGCCCAAAAGTAAGCAACAAATATTTTGAATTTCTGCACACACATATGGAACGGTTTTCTAGTAGCTCCCATTCAGCCATATCCTTGCAGATTTTAAAAGGACCTTGTGCGTTAGGATCGTTAGGACCTACTCTATCAATTGGCATTCAAGGATTATGGGGTCATCTAAGGACCATCGACTTGAAAATTTTCAGTCCGAGGGCGAAAGGAATCGTGCTCAAAATACAAAATACTCAATATCTTGGGAACTACAAGGACGAATTTGATGTCCTTTGGCCAGTTGGTAGCCCTGATAATGCCAAGTTGTCTGACACAGGACTCGTCAGGATACGCAAGGATACGGCCGAGATATCGCTAATATTCTGTATACAGAAAAGTCCTTATTTCTCAGCTCCTGTAAGGTTATTTGACCTTTGGGTTATATATCCGGGTTTAACAGAATAAGTCCTATCTTTTTGCCAAAGGACATCAAAATCGTCCTTGAAACGACCGAGTTACAGGCGATCTTGTGATTTTAGATCCTTTTTGCTGACCTACCCCCTTGCAAAAAAATGAAGTGTTTTTTTCGGTGAAATCCTGGAAATCCTTGAATGCCAATCGTTAGTCCTGATTCCTACGAGTACAGAAATGTCTGGGTTTTTGAAATCCTTAAGGATTTGGCCGAGCTATTGCTAAAAGGATGCCGCAAGATTTTGTGGCTTAAGATCAGCAGCCCAAAAGTAAGCAACAAATATTTTGAATTTCTGCACACACATATGGAACGGTTTTCTAGTAGCTCCCATTCAGCCATATCCTTGCAGATTTTAAAAGGACCTTGTGTGTTAGGATCGTTAGGACCTACTCTATCGATTGGCATTCAAGGATTATGGGGTCATCTAAGGACCATCGACTTGAAAATTTTCAGTCCGAGGGCGAAAGGAATCGTGCTCAAAATACAAAATACTCAATATCTTGGGAACTACAAGGACGAATTTGATGTCCTTTGGCCAGTTGGTAGCCCTGATAATGCCAAGTTGTCTGACACAGGACTCGTCAGGATACGCAAGGATACGGCCGAGATATCGCTATTATTCTGTATACGGAAAAGTCCTTATTTCTCAGCTCCTGTAAGGTTATTTGACCTTTGGGTTATATATCCGGGCTTAACAGGATAAGTCCTATCTTTTTGCCAAAGGACATCAAAATCGTCCTTGAAACGACCGAGTTACAGGCGATCTTGTGATTTTAGATCCTTTTTGCTGACCTACCCCCTTGCAAAAAAATGAAGTGTTTTTTTCGGTGAAATCCTGGAAATCCTTGAATGCCAATCGTTAGTCCTGATTCCTACGAGTACAGAAATGTCTGGGTTTTTGAAATCCTTAAGGATTTGGCCGAGCTATTGTTAAAAGGATGCCGCAAGATTTTGTGGCTTTAGATCAGCAGCCCAAAAGTAAGCAACAAATATTTTTTAATCTAATTTCAGTCCGAGGGCGAAAGGAATCGTGCTCAAAATGCAAAATACTCAATAACTTGGGAACTACAAGGACGAATTTGATGTCCTTTGTCCAGTTGGTAGCCCTGATAATGCCAAGTTGTCTGACACAGGACTCGTCAGGATACGCAAGGATACGGCCGAGATATCGCTATTATTCTGTATACGGAAAAGTCCTTATTTCTCAGCTCATGTAAGGTTATTTGACCTTTAGGTTATATATCCGGGCTTAACAGGATAAGTCCTATCTTTTTGCCAAAGGACATCAAAATCGTCCTTGAAACGACCGAGTTACAGGCGATCTTGTGAATTTAGATCCTTTTTGCTGACCTATCCTTTTTGCTGACCTACCCCCTTGCAAAAAAATGAAGTGATTTTTTCGGTGAAATCCTGGAAATCCTTGAATGCCAATCGTTAGTCCTGATTCCTACGAGTACAGAAATGTCTGGGTTTTTGAAATCCTTAAGGATTTGGCCGAGCTATTGTTAAAAGGATGCCGCAAGATTTTGTGGCTTAAGATCAGCAGCCCAAAAGTAAGCATCAAATATTTTTGTCCGAGGGCGAAAGGAATCGTGCTCAAAATGCAAAATACTCAATAACTTGGGAACTACAAGAACGAATTTGATGTCCTTTGTCCAGTTGGTAGCCCTGATAATGCCAAGTTGTCTGACACAGGACTCGTCAGGATACGCAAGGATACGGCCGAGATATCGCTATTATTCTGTATACGGAAAAGTCCTTATTTCTCAGCTCATGTAAGGTTATTTGACCTTTAGGTTATATATCCGGGCTTAACAGGATAAGTCCTATCTTTTTGCCAAAGGACATCAAAATCGTCCTTGAAACGACCGAGTTACAGGCGATCTTGTGATTTTAGATCCTTTTTGCTGACCTACCCCCTTGCAAAAAAATGAAGTGATTTTTTCGGTGAAATCCTGGAAATCCTTGAATGCCAATCGTTAGTCCTGATTCCTACGAGTACAGAAATGTCTGGGTTTTTGAAATCCTTAAGGATTTGGCCGAGCTATTGCTAAAAGGATGCCGCAAGATTTTGTGGCTTAAGATCAGCAGCCCAAAAGTAAGCATCAAATATTTTTGTCCGAGGGCGAAAGGAATCGTGCTCAAAATGCAAAATACTCAATAACTTGGGAACTACAAGAACGAATTTGATGTCGTTTTTCCAGTTGGTAGCCCTGATAATGCCAAGTTGTCTGACACAGGATTCGTCAGGATACGCAAGGATACGGCCGAGATATCGCTAATATTCTGTATACAGAAAAGTCCTTATTTCTCTGCTCGTGTAAGGATATTTGACCTTTGGGTTATATATCCGGGCTTAACAGAATAAGTCCTATCTTTTTGCCAAAGGATATAAAAATCGTCCTTGAAACGATCGAGTTACAGGCGATCTTGTGATTTTAGATCCTTTTTGCTGACCTACCCCCTTGCAAAAAAATGAAGTGTTTTTTTCGGTGAAATCCTGGAAATCCTTGAATGCCAATCGTTAGTCCTGATTCCTACGAGTACAGAAATGTCTGGGTTTTTGAAATCCTTAAGGATTTGGCCGAGCTATTGCTAAAAGGATGCCGCAAGATTTTGTGGCTTAAGATCAGCAGCCCAAAAGTAAGCAACAAATATTTTGAATTTCTGCACACACATATGGAACGGTTTTCTAGTAGCTCCCATTCAGCCATATCCTTGCAGATTTTAAAAGGACCTTGTGCGTTAGGATCGTAAGGACCTACTCTATCGATTGGCATTCAAGGATTATGGGGTCATCTAAGGACCATCGACTTGTAAATTTTCAGTCCGAGGGCGAAAGGAATCGTGCTCAAAATACAAAATACTCAATATCTTGGGAACTACAAGGACGAATTTGATGTCCTTTGGCCAGTTGGTAGCCCTGATAATGCCAAGTTGTCTGACACAGGACTCGTCAGGATACGCAAGGATACGGCCGAGATATCGCTAATTTTCTGTATACGGAAAAGTCCTTATTTCTCTGCTCCTGCAAGGATATTTAACCTTTGGGTTATATATCCGGGCTTAACAAGAAAAGTCCTATCTTTTTGCTAAAGGATATCAAAATCGTCCTTGAAACGACCGAGTTAGGTTTTTCAAATCCTTAAGGATTTGGCCACACAAGACTCGTCAGGATACGCAAGGATACGGCCGAGATATCGCTACTTTTCTGTATACGGAAAAGTCCTTATTTCTCTGCTCCTGCAAGGATATTTAACCTTTGGGTTATATATCCGGGCTTAACAAGAAAAGTCCTATCTTTTTGCCAAAGGATATCAAAATCGTCCTTGAAACGACCGAGTTACAGGCGATCTTGTGATTTTAGATCCTTTTTGCTGACCTACCCCCTTGCAAAAAAATGAAGTGTTTTTTTCGGTGAAATCCTGGAAATCCTTGAATGCCAATCGTTAGTCCTGATTCCTACGAGTACAGAAATGTCTGGGCTTTTGAAATCCTTAAGGATTTGGCCGAGCTATTGCTAAAAGGATGCCGCAAGATTTTGTGGCTTAAGATCAGCAGCCCAAAAGTAAGCAAAAAATATTTTTTCTCCCCACATATGGAACGGTTTCTTTGCCCCCTCCCCCCCCCTTCCAATTTTAAAAGACCTTTGCGTTAGGTCTTGGCCTCTCCCCATGCCTCCAGATTATTGGGTCATCTAAGGACCATCGACTTGAAAATTTTCAGTCCGAGGGACAAAGAAATCGTGCTCAAAATGCAAAATACTCAATATCTTGGGAAGTACGAATTTAATGTCCTTTGTCCAGTTCGTAGCCCTGATAATGCCAAGTTGTCTGACACAGGACTCGTCAGGATACGCAAGGATACGGACGAGATATCGCTTATTTTCTGTATACAGAAAAGTCCTTATTTCTCTGCTCGTGTAAGGATATTTGACCTTTGGGTTATATATCCGGGCTTAACAGAATAAGTCCTATCTTTTTGCCAAAGGATATCAAAATCGTCCTTGAAACGACCGAGTTACAGGCAATCTTGTGATTTTAGATCCTTTTTGCTGACCTACCCCCTTGCAAAAAAATGAGAGGCCGAGATATCGCTAATATTCTGTATACAGAAAAGTCCTTATTTCTCAGCTCCTGTAAGGTTATTTGACCTTTTGGTTATATATCCGGGTTTAACAGAATAATTCCTCTCTTTTTGCCAAAGGACATCAAAATCGTCCTTGAAACGACCGAGTTATAGGCGATCTTGTGATTTAAGATCCATTTTGCTGACCTACCCCCTTTGCAAAAAAATGAAGTGTTTTTTTCGGTGAAATCCTGGAAATCCTTGAATGCCAATCGTTAGTCCTGATTCCCACGAGTACATAAATTTATGGGTTTTTGAAATCCTTAAGGATTTGGCCGAGCTATTGCTAAAATGATGCCGCAAGATTTTGTAGCTTAAGATCAGCAGCCCAAAAGTAAGCAACAAATATTTTGAATTTCTGCACACACATACGGAACGGTATTCTAGTAGCTCCCATTCAGCCATATCCTTGCAGATCTTAAAAGGACCTTGTGCGTTAGGATCGTAAGGACCTACTCTATCGATTGGCATTCAAGGATTATGGGGTCATCTAAGGACCATCGACTTGAAAATTTTCAGTCCGAGGGCGAAAGGAATCGTGCTCAAAATACAAAATACTCAATATCTTGGGAACTACAAGGACGAATTTGATGTCCTTTGGCCAGTTCGTAGCCCTGATAATGCCAAGTTGTCTGACACAGGACTCGTCAGGATACGCAAGGATACGGCCGAGATATCGCTAATTTTCTGTATACGGAAAAGTCCTTATTTCTCTGCTCCTGTAAGGATATTTGACCTTTGGGTTATATATCCGGGCTTAACAGAATAAGTCCTATCTTTTTGCCAAAGGATATCAAAATCGTCCTTGAAACGACCGAGTTACAGGCGATCTTGTGATTTTAGATCCTTTTTGCTGACCTACCCCCTTGCAAAAAAGTGAGACGGCCGAGATATCGCTAATATTCTGTATACAGAAAAGTCCTTATTTCTCAGCTCCTGTAAGGATATTTGACCATTGGGTTATATATCCGGGCTTAACAGAATAAGTCCTATCTTTTTGCCAAAGGACATCAAAATCGTCCTTGAAATGACCGAGTTACAGGCGATCTTGTGATTTTAGATCCTTTTTGCTGACCTACCCCCTTGCAAAAAAATGAAGTGTTTTTTTCGGTGAAATCCTGGAAATCCTTGAATGCCAATCGTTAGTCCTGATTCCTACGAGTACAGAAATGTCTGGGTTTTTGAAATCCTTAAGGATTTGGCCGAGCTATTGCTATAAGGATGCCGCAAGATTTTGTGGCTTAAGATCAGCAGCCCAAAAGTAAGCAACAAATATTTTTCCTTCGTCATCTACCATCCTTTAAATTTTCAGTCCGAGGGCGAAAGGAATCGTGCTCAAAATGCAAAATACTCAATAACTTGGGAACTACAAGGACGAATTTGATGTCCTTTGTCCAGTTCGTAGCCCTGATAATGCCAAGTTGTCTGACACAGGACTCGTCAGGATACGCAAGGATACGGCCGAGATATCGCTAATTTTCTGTATACAGAAAAGTTCTTATTTCTCAGCTCCTGTAAGGATATTTGACCTTTGGGTTATATATCCGGGTTTAACAGGATAAGTCCTATCTTTTTGCCAAAGGATATCAAAATCGTCATTGAAACGACCGAGTTACAGGCGATCTTGTGATTTTAGATCCTTTTTGCTGATATCCATCTATATCCATCTATATCCATCTATTCCATCTATATCCATCTATATCCATCTATATCCATCTATATCCATCTATATCCATCTATATCCATCTATATCCATCTATATCCATCTATATCCATCTATTCCATCTATATCCATCTATATCCATCTATATCCATCTATATCCATCTATATCCATCTATATCCATCTATATCCATCTATATCCATCTATATCCATCTATATCCATCTATATCCATCTATATCCATCTATATCCATCTATATCCATCTATATCCATCTATATCCATCTATATCCATCTATATCCATCTATATCCATCTATATCCATCTATATCCATCTATATCCATCTATATCCATCTATATCCATCTATATCCATCTATATCCATCTATATCCATCTATATCCATCTATATCCATCTATATCCATCTATATCCATCTATATCCACCTATATCCATCTATATCCATCTATATCCATCTATATCCATCTATATCCATCTATATCCATCTATATCCATCTATATCCATCTATATCCATCTATATCCATCTATATCCATCTATATCCATCTATATCCATATATATCCATCTATATCAATCTATATCCATCTATATCTATCCATATCCATCTATATCCATCTATGTGCGTCTATATCCATCTATATCCTTCTATATCCATCTATTTCCATCTATATCCATCTATATCCATCTATATCCATCTATATCCATCTATATCCATCTATATCCATCTATATCCATCTATATCCATCTATATCCATCTATATCCATCTATATCCATCTATATCCATCTATATCCATCTATATCCATCTATATCCATCTATATCCATCTATATCCATCTATATCCATCTATATCCATCTATATCCATCTATATCCATCTATATCCATCTATATCCATCTATATCCATCTATATCCATCTATATCCATCTATATCCATCTATATCCATCTATATCCATCTATATCCATCTATATCCATCTATATCCATCTATATCCATCTATATCCATCTATATCCATATATATCCATCTATATCCATCTATATCCATCTATATCCATCTATATCCATCTATATCCATCTATATCCATCTATATCCATCTATATCCATCTATATCCATCTATATCCATCTATATCCATTTATATCCATCTATATCCATCTATATCCATCTATATCCATCTATATCCATCTATATCCATCTATATCCATCTATATCCATCTATATCCAACTATATCCATCTATATCCATCTATATCTATCTATATCCATCTATATCCATCTATATCCATCTATATCTATCTATATCCATCTATATCCATCTATATCCATCTATATCCATCTATATCCATCTATATCCATCTATATCCATCTATATCCATCTATATCCAACTATATCCAATTATTTAAATCTATATCCATCTATATCCATCTATATCCATCTATATCCATCTATATCCATCTATATCCATCTATATCCATCTATATCCATCTATATCCATCTATATCCATCTATATCCATCTATATCCATCTATATCCATCTATATCCATCTATATCCATCTATATCCATCTATATCCATCTATATCCATCTATATCCATCTATATCCATCTATATCCATCTATATCCATCTATATCCATCTATATCCATCTATATCCATCTATATCCATCTATATCCATCTATATCCATCTATATCCATCTATATCCATCTATATCCATCTTTATCCATCTATATCCATCTATATCCATCTATATCCATCTATATCCATCTATATCCAACTATATCCACCTATATCCAATTATATCCATCTATATCCATCTATATCCATCTATATCCATCTATATCCATCTATATCCATCTTTATCCATATATATCCATCTATATCCATCTATATCCATCTATATCCAACTATATGCGTCTATGTCCATCTATATCCATCTATATCCATCTATATCCATCTATATGCATCAATATGCATCTATATCCATCTATATCCATCTATATCCATCTATATCCATCTATATCCATCTATATCCATCTATATCCATCTATATCCATCTATATCCATCTATATCCATCTTTATCCATCTATATCCATCTATACCCATCTATATCCATCTATATCCATCTATATCCAACTATATCCACCTATATCCAATTATATCCATCTATATCCATCTATATCCATATATATCCATCTATATCCATCTATATCCATCTTTATCCATATATATCCATCTATATCCATCTATATCCATCTATATCCAACTATATGCGTCTATGTCCATCTATATCCATCTATATCCATCTATATCCATCTATATCCATCTATATCCATCTATTTCCATCTATATCCCTATATATCCATCTATATCCATCTATAACCATCTATATCCATCTATATCCATCTATATCCATCTATATCCATCTATATCCATCTATATCCATCTATATCCATCTATATCCATCTATATCCATCTACATCCATCTATATCCACCTATATCCATCTACATCCATCTATATCCACCTATATCCATATATATCCATCTATATCCATCTATATCCATCTATATCCATCTATATCCATCTATATCCATATATATCCATCTACATCCATCTATATCCACCTATATCCATCTATATCCATCTATATCCATCTATATCCATATATATCCATCTATATCCATCTATATCCATCTATATCCATCTATATCCATCTATATCCATCTATATCCATCTATATCCATCTATATCCATCTATATCCATCTATATCCATCTATATCCATCTATATCCATCTATATCCATCTATATCCATCTATATCCATCTATATCCATCTATATCCATCTATATCCATCTATATCCATCTATATCCATCTATATCCATCTATATCCATATATATCCATCTATATCCATCTATATCCATCTATATCCATCTATATCCATCTATATCCATCTATATCCATCTATATCCATCTATATCCATCTATATCCATCTATATCCATCTATATCCATCTATATCCATCTATATCCATCTATATCCATCTATATCCATCTATATCCATCTATATCCATCTATATCCATCTATATCCATCTATATCCATCTATATCCATCTATATCCATCTATATCCATCTATATCCATCTATATCCATCTATATCCATCTATATCCATCTATATCCATCTATATCCATCTATATCCATCTATATCCATCTATATCCATCTATATCCATCTATATCCATCTATATCCATCTATATCCATCTATATCCATCTATATCCATCTATATCCATCTATATCCATCTATATCCATCTATATCCATCTATATCCATCTATATCCATCTATATCCATCTATATCCATCTATATCCATCTATATCCATCTATATCCATCTATATCCATCTATATCCATCTATATCCATCTATATCCATCTATATCCATCTATATCCATCTATATCCATCTATATCCATCTATATCCATCTATATCCATCTATATCCATCTATATCCATCTATATCCATCTATATCCATCTATATCCATCTATATCCATCTATATCCATCTATATCCATCTATATCCATCTATATCCATCTATATCCATCTATATCCATCTATATCCATCTATATCCATCTATATCCATCTATATCCATCTATATCCATCTATATCCATCTATATCCATCTATATCCATCTATATCCATCTATATCCATCTATATCCATCTATATCCATCTATATCCATCTATATCCATCTATATCCATCTATATCCATCTATATCCATCTATATCCATCTATATCCATCTATATCCATCTATATCCATCTATATCCATCTATATCCATCTATATCCATCTATATCCAATCTATATCCATCTATATCCATCTATATCCATCTATATCCATCTATATCCATCTATATCCATCTATATCCATCTATATCCATCTATATCCATCTATATCCATCTATATCCATCTATATCCATCTATATCCATCTATATCCATCTATATCCATCTATATCCATCTATATCCATCTATATCCATCTATATCCATCTATATCCATCTATATCCATCTATATCCATCTATATCCATCTATATCCATCTATATCCATCTATATCCATCTATATCCATCTATATCCATCTATATCCATCTATATCCATCTATATCCATCTATATCCATCTATATCCATCTATATCCATCTATATCC
>JBAMCL010000168.1:0-46090 GCA_037075165.1 Hirtodrosophila histrioides | reverse complement strand
TCAGTTCGGTTTTGTCAAAGTTATGGAAGCACGGAAATTTTGGAGAAATTTGCGTATCATGCATGAATATAGGATCACGCAAAATATTTCGAGAATTCAACTTTTGATATTGCTATAGAGTGAAAGCTTTGGGTAAATTAGCGTTTCATGCCTGAAAATAGGGTCACGCAAAATATGTCGAGAATTCCATTTTTGATTTCGCTATAAGTCCAACCATGACAACAAAGACCTTAGCACAAAAATCGGTTCGGTTTTGACAAAGTTATGGAATCATGAAAATTTTGGAGAAATTGGCGTATCATGCATGAATATAGGGATCACGCAAAATATGTCGAGAATTCAATTTTTGATTTCGCTATAAGTCCAACCATGACAACAAAGACCTTAGCACGAAAATCGGTTCGGCTTTGACAAAGTTATGGAAGCATGAAAATTTTGGAGACATTTGCGTATCATGCATGAATATAGGATCACGCAAAGTATGTCGAGAATTCAACTTTGGATTTTGCTATAAGATGAAAGCTTTGGGTAAATTACCGTTTCATGCATGAATATAGGGTCACGCAAAATATGTCGAGAATTCAATTTTTGATTTCGGTATAAGTCCAACCATGACAACAAAGACATTAGCACGAAAATCGGTTCGGCTTTAACAAAGTTATGGAAGCATGAAAATTTTGGAGAAATTTGCGTATCATGCATGAATATAGGATCACGCAAAATATGTCGAGAATTCAACTTTTTATTTTGTTATAAGGTGAAAGCTTTGGGTAAATTAGCCTTTCATGCATGAATATAGGATCACGCAAAATATGTCGAGAATTCAATTTTTGATTTCGCTATAAGTCCAACCTTGACAACAAAGACCTAAGCACGAAAATCGGATCGGTTTTGACAAACTTATGGAAGCATGAAAATTTTGGAGAAATTTGCGTATCATGCATGAATATATGATCACGCAAAATATGTCGAGAATTCCACTTTGGATTTTGCTATAAGGTGAAAGCTTTGGGTAAATCAGCGTTTCATGCATGAATATAGGGTCACGCAAAATATGTCGAGAATTCAATTTTTTGATTTCGCTATAAGTCCAACCATGACAACAAAGACTTTAGCACGAAAATCGGTTCGGTTTTGACAAAGTTATGGAAGCATGAAAATTTTGGAGACATTTGCGTATCATGCATGAATATTGGATCACGCAAAATATGTCGAGAATTCAACTTTGGATTTTGCTATAAGATGAAAGCTTTGGGTAAATTAGCGTTTCATGCATGAATATAGGGTCACGCAAAATATGTCGAGAATTCCATTTTTGATTTCGCTATAAGTCCAACCATGACAACAAAGACCTTAGCACGAAAATCGGTTCGGTTTTGTCAAAGTTATGGAAGCACGGAAATTTTGGAGAAATTTGCGTATCATGCATGAATATAGGATCACGCAAAATATTTCGAGAATTCAACTTTGGATATTGCTATAGAGTGAAAGCTTTGGGTAAATTAGCGTTTCATGCCTGAAAATAGGGTCACGCAAAATATGTCGAGAATTCCATTTTTGATTTCGCTATAAGTCCAACCATGACAACAAAGACCTTAGCACAAAAATCGGTTCGGTTTTGACAAAGTTATGGAATCATGAAAATTTTGGAGAAATTTGCGTATCATGCATGAATATAGGGATCACGCAAAATATGTCGAGAATTCAATTTTTGATTTCGCTATAAGTCCAACCATGACAACAAAGACCTTAGCACGAAAATCGGTTCGGCTTTGACAAAGTTATGGAAGCATGAAAATTTTGGAGACATTTGCGTATCATGCATGAATATAGGATCACGCAAAGTATGTCGAGAATTCAACTTTGGATTTTGCTATAAGATGAAAGCTTTGGGTAAATTACCGTTTCATGCATGAATATAGGGTCACGCAAAATATGTCGAGAATTCAATTTTTGATTTCGGTATAAGTCCAACCATGACAACAAAGACATTAGCACGAAAATCGGTTCGGCTTTAACAAAGTTATGGAAGCATGAAAATTTTGGAGAAATTTGCGTATCATGCATGAATATAGGATCACGCAAAATATGTCGAGAATTCAACTTTTGATTTTGTTATAAGGTGAAAGCTTTGGGTAAATTAGCCTTTCATGCATGAATATAGGATCACGCAAAATATGTCGAGAATTCAATTTTTGATTTCGCTATAAGTCCAACCTTGACAACAAAGACCTAAACACGAAAATCGGATCGGTTTTGACAAACTTATGGAAGCATGAAAATTTTGGAGAAATTTGCGTATCATGCATGAATATATGATCACGCAAAATATGTCGAGAATTCCACTTTGGATTTTGCTATAAGGTGAAAGCTTTGGGTAAATCAGCGTTTCATGCATGAATATAGGGTCACGCAAAAATATGTCGAGAATTCAATTTTTGATTTCGCTATAAGTCCAACCATGACAACAAAGACTTTAGCACGAAAATCGGTTCGGTTTTGACAAAGTTATGGAAGCATGAAAATTTTGGAGACATTTGCGTATCATGCATGAATATTGGATCACGCAAAATATGTCGAGAATTCAACTTTGGATTTTGCTATAAGATGAAAGCTTTGGGTAAATTACCGTTTCATGCATGAATATAGGGTCACGCAAAATATGTCGAGAGTTCAATTTTGGATTTCTGTATAAGTCCAACCATGGCAACAAAGTCTTTATGCACGAAAATCGGTTCGATTTTGACAAAGTTATGGAAGAATGAAAATTTTGGAGAAATTTGCGTATCATGCATGAATATAGGGATCACGCAAAATATGTCGAGAATTCAATTTTTGATTTCGCTATAAGTCCAACCATGACAACAAAGACCTTAGCACGAAAATCGGTTCGGCTTTGACAAAGTTATGGAAGCATGAAAATTTTGGAGACATTTGCGTATCATGCATGAATATAGGATCACGCAAAGTATGTCGAGAATTCAACTTTGGATTTTGCTATAAGATGAAAGCTTTGGGTAAATTACCGTTTCATGCATGAATATAGGGTCACGCAAAATATGTCGAGAATTCAATTTTTGATTTCGGTATAAGTCCAACCATGACAACAAAGACCTTAGCACGAAAATCGTTTCGGCTTTGACAAAGTTATGGAAGCATGAAAATTTTGGAGAAATTTGCGTATCATGCATGAATATAGGATCACGCAAAATATGTCGAGAATTCAACTTTTTATTTTGTTATAAGGTGAAAGCTTTGGGTAAATTAGCCTTTCATGCATGAATAAAGGATCACGCAAAATATGTCGAGAATTCAATTTTTGATTTCGCTATAAGTCCAACCTTGACAACAAAGACCTAAGCACGAAAATCGGATCGGTTTTGACAAACTTATGGAAGCATGAAAATTTTGGAGAAATTTGCGTATCATGCATGAATATATGATCACGCAAAATATGTCGAGAATTCCACTTTGGATTTTGCTATAAGGTGAAAGCTTTGGGTAAATCAGCGTTTCATGCATGAATATAGGGTCACGCAAAATATGTCGAGAATTCAATTTTTGATTTCGCTATAAGTCCAACCATGACAACAAAGACTTTAGCACGAAAATTGGTTCGGCTTTGACAAAGTTATGGAAGCATGAAAATTTTGGAGACATTTGCGTATCATGCATGAATATAGGATCACGCAAAGTATGTCGAGAATTCAACTTTGGATTTTGCTATAAGATGAAAGCTTTGGGTAAATTACCGTTTCATGCATGAATATAGGGTCACACAAAATATGTCGAGAATTCAATTTTTGATTTCGGTATAAGTCCAACCATGACAACAAAGACCTTAGCACGAAAATCGGTTCGGCTTTGACAAAGTTATGGAAGCATGAAAATTTTGGAGAAATTTGCGTATCATGCATGAATATAGGGATCACGCAAAATATGTCGAGAATTCAATTTTTGATTTCGCTATAAGTCCAACCATGACAACAAAGACCTTAGCACGAAAATCGGTTCGGCTTTGACAAAGTTATGGAAGCATGAAAATTTTGGAGACATTTGCGTATCATGCATGAATATAGGATCACGCAAAATATGTCGAGAATTCAACTTTTTATTTTGTTATAAGGTGAAAGCTTTGGGTAAATTAGCCTTTCATGCATGAATATAGGATCACGCAAAATATGTCGAGAATTCAATTTTTGATTTCGCTATAAGTCCAACCATGACAACAAAGACCTTAGCACGAAAATCGGTTCGGTTTTGTCAAAGTTATGGAAGCATGGAAATTTTGGAGAAATTTGCGTATCATGCATGAATATAGGATCACGCAAAATATGTCGAGAATTCAACTTTGGATATTGCTATAAGGTGAAAGCTTTGGGTAAATTAGCGTTTCATGCATGAAAATAGGGTCACGCAAAATATGTCGAGAATTCCAATTTTGATTTCGCTATAAGTCCAACCATGACAACAAAGACCTTAGCACGAAAATCAGTTCGGTTTTGTCAAAGTTATGGAAGCACGGAAATTTTGGAGAAATTTGCGTATCATGCATGAATATAGGATCACGCAAAATATTTCGAGAATTCAACTTTGGATATTGCTATAGAGTGAAAGCTTTGGGTAAATTAGCGTTTCATGCCTGAAAATAGGGTCACGCAAAATATGTCGAGAATTCCATTTTTGATTTCGCTATAAGTCCAACCATGACAACAAAGACCTTAGCACAAAAATCGGTTCGGTTTTGACAAAGTTATGGAATCATGAAAATTTTGGAGAAATTGGCGTATCATGCATGAATATAGGGATCACGCAAAATATGTCGAGAATTCAATTTTTGATTTCGCTATAAGTCCAACCATGACAACAAAGACCTTAGCACGAAAATCGGTTCGGCTTTGACAAAGTTATGGAAGCATGAAAATTTTGGAGACATTTGCGTATCATGCATGAATATAGGATCACGCAAAGTATGTCGAGAATTCAACTTTGGATTTTGCTATAAGATGAAAGCTTTGGGTAAATTACCGTTTCATGCATGAATATAGGGTCACGCAAAATATGTCGAGAATTCAATTTTTGATTTCGGTATAAGTCCAACCATGACAACAAAGACATTAGCACGAAAATCGGTTCGGCTTTAACAAAGTTATGGAAGCATGAAAATTTTGGAGAAATTTGCGTATCATGCATGAATATAGGATCACGCAAAATATGTCGAGAATTCAACTTTTTATTTTGTTATAAGGTGAAAGCTTTGGGTAAATTAGCCTTTCATGCATGAATATAGGATCACGCAAAATATGTCGAGAATTCAATTTTTGATTTCGCTATAAGTCCAACCTTGACAACAAAGACCTAAGCACGAAAATCGGATCGGTTTTGACAAACTTATGGAAGCATGAAAATTTTGGAGAAATTTGCGTATCATGCATGAATATATGATCACGCAAAATATGTCGAGAATTCCACTTTGGATTTTGCTATAAGGTGAAAGCTTTGGGTAAATCAGCGTTTCATGCATGAATATAGGGTCACGCAAAATATGTCGAGAATTCAATTTTTGATTTCGCTATAAGTCCAACCATGACAACAAAGACTTTAGCACGAAAATCGGTTCGGTTTTGACAAAGTTATGGAAGCATGAAAATTTTGGAGACATTTGCGTATCATGCATGAATATTGGATCACGCAAAATATGTCGAGAATTCAACTTTGGATTTTGCTATAAGATGAAAGCTTTGGGTAAATTAGCGTTTCATGCATGAATATAGGGTCACGCAAAATATGTCGAGAATTCCATTTTTGATTTCGCTATAAGTCCAACCATGACAACAAAGACCTTAGCACGAAAATCGGTTCGGTTTTGTCAAAGTTATGGAAGCACGGAAATTTTGGAGAAATTTGCGTATCATGCATGAATATAGGATCACGCAAAATATTTCGAGAATTCAACTTTGGATATTGCTATAGAGTGAAAGCTTTGGGTAAATTAGCGTTTCATGCCTGAAAATAGGGTCACGCAAAATATGTCGAGAATTCCATTTTTGATTTCGCTATAAGTCCAACCATGACAACAAAGACCTTAGCACAAAAATCGGTTCGGTTTTGACAAAGTTATGGAATCATGAAAATTTTGGAGAAATTTGCGTATCATGCATGAATATAGGGATCACGCAAAATATGTCGAGAATTCAATTTTTGATTTCGCTATAAGTCCAACCATGACAACAAAGACCTTAGCACGAAAATCGGTTCGGCTTTGACAAAGTTATGGAAGCATGAAAATTTTGGAGACATTTGCGTATCATGCATGAATATAGGATCACGCAAAGTATGTCGAGAATTCAACTTTGGATTTTGCTATAAGATGAAAGCTTTGGGTAAATTACCGTTTCATGCATGAATATAGGGTCACGCAAAATATGTCGAGAATTCAATTTTTGATTTCGGTATAAGTCCAACCATGACAACAAAGACATTAGCACGAAAATCGGTTCGGCTTTAACAAAGTTATGGAAGCATGAAAATTTTGGAGAAATTTGCGTATCATGCATGAATATAGGATCACGCAAAATATGTCGAGAATTCAACTTTTTATTTTGTTATAAGGTGAAAGCTTTGGGTAAATTAGCCTTTCATGCATGAATATAGGATCACGCAAAATATGTCGAGAATTCAATTTTTGATTTCGCTATAAGTCCAACCTTGACAACAAAGACCTAAACACGAAAATCGGATCGGTTTTGACAAACTTATGGAAGCATGAAAATTTTGGAGAAATTTGCGTATCATGCATGAATATATGATCACGCAAAATATGTCGAGAATTCCACTTTGGATTTTGCTATAAGGTGAAAGCTTTGGGTAAATCAGCGTTTCATGCATGAATATAGGGTCACGCAAAATATGTCGAGAATTCAATTTTTGATTTCGCTATAAGTCCAACCATGACAACAAAGACTTTAGCACGAAAATCGGTTCGGTTTTGACAAAGTTATGGAAGCATGAAAATTTTGGAGACATTTGCGTATCATGCATGAATATTGGATCACGCAAAATATGTCGAGAATTCAACTTTGGATTTTGCTATAAGATGAAAGCTTTGGGTAAATTACCGTTTCATGCATGAATATAGGGTCACGCAAAATATGTCGAGAGTTCAATTTTGGATTTCTGTATAAGTCCAACCATGGCAACAAAGTCTTTATGCACGAAAATCGGTTCGATTTTGACAAAGTTATGGAAGAATGAAAATTTTGGAGAAATTTGCGTATCATGCATGAATATAGGGATCACGCAAAATATGTCGAGAATTCAATTTTTGATTTCGCTATAAGTCCAACCATGACAACAAAGACCTTAGCACGAAAATCGGTTCGGCTTTGACAAAGTTATGGAAGCATGAAAATTTTGGAGACATTTGCGTATCATGCATGAATATAGGATCACGCAAAGTATGTCGAGAATTCAACTTTGGATTTTGCTATAAGATGAAAGCTTTGGGTAAATTACCGTTTCATGCATGAATATAGGGTCACGCAAAATATGTCGAGAATTCAATTTTTGATTTCGGTATAAGTCCAACCATGACAACAAAGACCTTAGCACGAAAATCGTTTCGGCTTTGACAAAGTTATGGAAGCATGAAAATTTTGGAGAAATTTGCGTATCATGCATGAATATAGGATCACGCAAAATATGTCGAGAATTCAACTTTTTATTTTGTTATAAGGTGAAAGCTTTGGGTAAATTAGCCTTTCATGCATGAATAAAGGATCACGCAAAATATGTCGAGAATTCAATTTTTGATTTCGCTATAAGTCCAACCTTGACAACAAAGACCTAAGCACGAAAATCGGATCGGTTTTGACAAACTTATGGAAGCATGAAAATTTTGGAGAAATTTGCGTATCATGCATGAATATATGATCACGCAAAATATGTCGAGAATTCCACTTTGGATTTTGCTATAAGGTGAAAGCTTTGGGTAAATCAGCGTTTCATGCATGAATATAGGGTCACGCAAAATATGTCGAGAATTCAATTTTTGATTTCGCTATAAGTCCAACCATGACAACAAAGACTTTAGCACGAAAATTGGTTCGGCTTTGACAAAGTTATGGAAGCATGAAAATTTTGGAGACATTTGCGTATCATGCATGAATATAGGATCACGCAAAGTATGTCGAGAATTCAACTTTGGATTTTGCTATAAGATGAAAGCTTTGGGTAAATTACCGTTTCATGCATGAATATAGGGTCACACAAAATATGTCGAGAATTCAATTTTTGATTTCGGTATAAGTCCAACCATGACAACAAAGACCTTAGCACGAAAATCGGTTCGGCTTTGACAAAGTTATGGAAGCATGAAAATTTTGGAGAAATTTGCGTATCATGCATGAATATAGGGATCACGCAAAATATGTCGAGAATTCAATTTTTGATTTCGCTATAAGTCCAACCATGACAACAAAGACCTTAGCACGAAAATCGGTTCGGCTTTGACAAAGTTATGGAAGCATGAAAATTTTGGAGACATTTGCGTATCATGCATGAATATAGGATCACGCAAAATATGTCGAGAATTCAACTTTTTATTTTGTTATAAGGTGAAAGCTTTGGGTAAATTAGCCTTTCATGCATGAATATAGGATCACGCAAAATATGTCGAGAATTCAATTTTTGATTTCGCTATAAGTCCAACCATGACAACAAAGACCTTAGCACGAAAATCGGTTCGGTTTTGTCAAAGTTATGGAAGCATGGAAATTTTGGAGAAATTTGCGTATCATGCATGAATATAGGATCACGCAAAATATGTCGAGAATTCAACTTTGGATATTGCTATAAGGTGAAAGCTTTGGGTAAATTAGCGTTTCATGCATGAAAATAGGGTCACGCAAAATATGTCGAGAATTCCAATTTTGATTTCGCTATAAGTCCAACCTTGACAACAATGACTTAAGCACGAAAATCGGTTCGGTTTTGACAAACTTATGGAAGCATGAAAATATTGACAAAAAATTTGCGTATCATGCATGAATATAGGATCACGCAAAATATGTCGAGAATTCACCTTTGGATATTGCTATAAGGTGAAAGCTTTGGGTAAATTAGCGTTTCATGCATGAATATAGGGTCACGTAAAATATGTCGAGAGTTCAATTTTTGATTTCTGTATAAGTCCAACCATGGCAACAAAGTCTTTATGCACGAAAATCGGTTCGATTTTGACAAGGTTATGGAAGCATGAAAATTTTGGAGAAATTTGCGTATCATGCATGAATATAGGGTCACGCAAAATATGTCGAGAATTCAACTTTGGATATTGCTATAAGGTGAAAGCTTTGGGTAAATTAGCGTTTCATGCATGAATATAGGGTCACGCAAAATATGTCGAGAATTCCATTTTTGATTTCGCTATAAGTCCAACCATGACAACAAAGACCTTAGCACGAAAATCGGTTCGGTTTTGTCAAAGTTATGGAAGCACGGAAATTTTGGAGAAATTTGCGTATCATGCATGAATATAGGATCACGCAAAATATTTCGAGAATTCAACTTTGGATATTGCTATAGAGTGAAAGCTTTGGGTAAATTAGCGTTTCATGCATGAAAATAGGGTCACGCAAAATATGTCGAGAATTCCATTTTTGATTTCGCTATAAGTCCAACCATGACAACAAAGACTTTATGCACGAAAATCGGTTCGATTTTGACAAAGTTATGGAAGCATGAAAATTTTGGAGAAATTTGCGTATCATGCATGAATATAGGATCACACAAAATATGTCGAGAATTCATCTTTAGATTTTGCTTTGGGTAAATTAGCGGTTCATGCATGAATATATATATGGTCACGCAAAATATGTCGAGAGTTCAATTTTGGATTTCTGTATAAGTCCAACCATGACAACAAAGACCTTAGCACGAAAATCGGTTCGGCTTTGACAAAGTTATGGAAGCATGAAAATTTTGGAGAAATTTGCGTATCATGCATGAATATAGGATCACGCAAAGTATGTCGAGAATTCAACTTTGGATTTTGCTATAAGATGAAAGCTTTGGGTAAATTACCGTTTCATGCATGAATATAGGGTCACGCAAAATATGTCGAGAGTTCAATTTTGGATTTCTGTATAAGTCCAACCATGACAACAAAGACCTTAGCACGAAAATCGGTTCGGCTTTGACAAAGTTATGGAAGCATGAAAATTTTGGAGAAATTTGCGTATCATGCATGAATATAGGATCACGCAAAATATGTCGAGAATTCAACTTTTTATTTTGTTATAAGGTGAAAGCTTTGGGTAAATTAGCGTTTCATGCATGAATATAGGGTCACGCAAAATATGTCGAGAATTCCATTTTTGATTTCACTATAAGTCCAACCATGACAACAAAGACCTTAGCACGAAAATCGGTTCGGTTTTGTCAAAGTTATGGAAGCACGGAAATTTTGGAGAAATTTGCGTATCATGCATGAATATAGGATCACGCAAAATATTTCGAGAATTCAACTTTGGATATTGCTATAGAGTGAAAGCTTTGGGTAAATTAGCGTTTCATGCATGAAAATAGGGTCACGCAAAATATGTCGAGAATTCCATTTTTGATTTCGCTATAAGTCCAACCATGACAACAAAGACCTTAGCACAAAAATCGGTTCGGTTTTGACAAAGTTATGGAATCATGAAAATTTTGGAGAAATTTGCGTATCATGCATGAATATAGGGATCACGCCAAATATGTCGAGAATTCAATTTTTGATTTCGCTATAAGTCCAACCATGACAACAAAGACCTTAGCACGAAAATCGGTTCGGCTTTGACAAAGTTATGGAAGCATGAAAATTTTGGAGAAATTTGCGTATCATGCATGAATATAGGATCACGCAAAATATGTCGAGAATTCAACTTTTTATTTTGTTATAAGGTGAAAGCTTTGGGTAAATTAGCCATTCATGCATGAATAAAGGATCACGCAAAATATGTCGAGAATTCAATTTTTGATTTCGCTATAAGTCCAACCATGACAACAAAGACCTAAGCACGAAAATCGGATCGGTTTTGACAAACTTATGGAAGCATGAAAATTTTGGAGAAATTTGCGTATCATGCATGAATATATGATCACGCAAAATATGTCGAGAATTCCACTTTGGATTTTGCTATAAGGTGAAAGCTTTGGGTAAATCAGCGTTTCATGCATGAATATAGGGTCACGCAAAATATGTCGAGAATTCAATTTTTGATTTCGCTATAAGTCCAACCATGACAACAAAGACTTTAGCACGAAAATTGGTTCGGTTTTGACAAAGTTATGGAAGCATGAAAATTTTGGAGACATTTGCGTATCATGCATGAATATTGGATCACGCAAATATGTCGAGAATTCAACTTTGGATTTTGCTATAAGATGAAAGCTTTGGGTAAATTACCGTTTCATGCATGAATATAGGGTCACGCAAAATATGTCGAGAATTCAATTTTTGATTTCGGTATAAGTCCAACCATGACAACAAAGACCTTAGCACGAAAATCGGTTCGGCTTTGACAAAGTTATGGAAGCATGAAAATTTTGGAGAAATTTGCGTATCATGCATGAATATAGGATCACGCAAAATATGTCGAGAATTCAACTTTTTATTTTGTTATAAGGTGAAAGCTTTGGGTAAATTAGCCTTTCATGCATGAATAAAGGATCACGCAAAATGTGTCGAGAATTCAATTTTTGATTTCGCTATAAGTCCAACCATGACAACAAAGACCTAAGCACGAAAATCGGATCGGTTTTGACAAACTTATGGAAGCATGAAAATTTTGGAGACATTTGCGTATCATGCATGAATATTGGATCACGCAAAATATGTCGAGAATTCAACTTTGGATTTTGCTATAAGATGAAAGCTTTGGGTAATATAGCGTTTCATGCATGAAAATAGGGTCACGCAAAATATGTCGAGAATTTCATTTTTGATTTCGCTATAAGTCCAACCATGACAACAAAGACTTTATGCACGAAAATCGGTTCGATTTTGACAAAGTTATGGAAGCATGAAAATTTTGGAGAAATTTGCGTATCATGCATGAATATAGGATCACACAAAATATGTGGAGAATTCATCTTTAGATTTTGCTTTGGGTAAATTAGCGGTTCATGCATGCATATATATATGGTCACGCAAAATATGTCGAGAATTCAATTTTTGATTTCGCTATAAGTCCAACCTTGACAACAAAGACCTAAGCACGAAAATCGGATCGGTTTTGACAAACTTATGGAAGCATGAAAATTTTGGAGAAATTTGCGTATCATGCATGAATATAGGATCACACAAAATATGTCGAGAATTCATCTTTAGATTTTGCTTTGGGTAAATTAGCGGTTCATGCATGAATATATATATGGTCACGCAAAATATGTCGAGAATTCAATTTTTGATTTCGCTATAAGTCCAACCTTGACAACAAAGACCTAAGCACGAAAATCGGATCGGTTTTGACAAACTTATGGAAGCATGAAAATTTTGGAGAAATTTGCGTATCATGCATGAATATATGATCACGCAAAATATGTCGAGAATTCCACTTTGGATTTTGCTATAAGGTGAAAGCTTTGGGTAAATCAGCGTTTCATGCATGAATATAGGGTCACGCAAAATATGTCGAGAATTCAATTTTTGATTTCGCTATAAGTCCAACCATGACAACAAAGACTTTAGCACGAAAATTGGTTTGGTTTTGACAAAGTTATGGAAGCATGAAAATTTTGGAGACATTTGCGTATCATGCATGAATATAGGATCACGCAAAATATGTCGAGAATTCAACTTTTTATTTTGTTATAAGGTGAAAGCTTTGGGTAAATTAGCGTTTCATGCATGAATATAGGGTCACGCAAAATATGTCGAGAATTCAATTTTTGATTTCGCTATAAGTCCAACCATGACAACAAAGACCTAAGCACGAAAATCGGATCGGTTTTGACAAACTTATGGAAGCATGAAAATTTTGGAGAAATTTGCGTATCATGCATGAATATATGATCACGCAAAATATGTCGAGAATTCCACTTTGGATTTTGCTATAAGGTGAAAGCTTTGGGTAAATCAGCGTTTCATGCATGAATATAGGGTCACGCAAAATATGTCGAGAATTCAATTTTTGATTTCGCTATAAGTCCAACCATGACAACAAAGACTTTAGCACGAAAATTGGTTCGGTTTTGACAAAGTTATGGAAGCATGAAAATTTTGGAGACATTTGCGTATCATGCATGAATATTGGATCACGCAAATATGTCGAGAATTCAACTTTGGATTTTGCTATAAGATGAAAGCTTTGGGTAAATTACCGTTTCATGCATGAATATAGGGTCACGCAAAATATGTCGAGAATTCAATTTTTGATTTCGGTATAAGTCCAACCATGACAACAAAGACCTTAGCACGAAAATCGGTTCGGCTTTGACAAAGTTATGGAAGCATGAAAATTTTGGAGAAATTTGCGTATCATGCATGAATATAGGATCACGCAAAATATGTCGAGAATTCAACTTTTTATTTTGTTATAAGGTGAAAGCTTTGGGTAAATTAGCCTTTCATGCATGAATAAAGGATCACGCAAAATGTGTCGAGAATTCAATTTTTGATTTCGCTATAAGTCCAACCATGACAACAAAGACCTAAGCACGAAAATCGGATCGGTTTTGACAAACTTATGGAAGCATGAAAATTTTGGAGACATTTGCGTATCATGCATGAATATTGGATCACGCAAAATATGTCGAGAATTCAACTTTGGATTTTGCTATAAGATGAAAGCTTTGGGTAATATAGCGTTTCATGCATGAAAATAGGGTCACGCAAAATATGTCGAGAATTTCATTTTTGATTTCGCTATAAGTCCAACCATGACAACAAAGACTTTATGCACGAAAATCGGTTCGATTTTGACAAAGTTATGGAAGCATGAAAATTTTGGAGAAATTTGCGTATCATGCATGAATATAGGATCACACAAAATATGTCGAGAATTCATCTTTAGATTTTGCTTTGGGTAAATTAGCGGTTCATGCATGCATATATATATGGTCACGCAAAATATGTCGAGAATTCAATTTTTGATTTCGCTATAAGTCCAACCTTGACAACAAAGACCTAAGCACGAAAATCGGATCGGTTTTGACAAACTTATGGAAGCATGAAAATTTTGGAGAAATTTGCGTATCATGCATGAATATAGGATCACACAAAATATGTCGAGAATTCATCTTTAGATTTTGCTTTGGGTAAATTAGCGGTTCATGCATGAATATATATATGGTCACGCAAAATATGTCGAGAATTCAATTTTTGATTTCGCTATAAGTCCAACCTTGACAACAAAGACCTAAGCACGAAAATCGGATCGGTTTTGACAAACTTATGGAAGCATGAAAATTTTGGAGAAATTTGCGTATCATGCATGAATATATGATCACGCAAAATATGTCGAGAATTCCACTTTGGATTTTGCTATAAGGTGAAAGCTTTGGGTAAATCAGCGTTTCATGCATGAATATAGGGTCACGCAAAATATGTCGAGAATTCAATTTTTGATTTCGCTATAAGTCCAACCATGACAACAAAGACTTTAGCACGAAAATTGGTTCGGTTTTGACAAAGTTATGGAAGCATGAAAATTTTGGAGACATTTGCGTATCATGCATGAATATAGGATCACGCAAAATATGTCGAGAATTCAACTTTTTATTTTGTTATAAGGTGAAAGCTTTGGGTAAATTAGCGTTTCATGCATGAATATAGGGTCACGCAAAATATGTCGAGAATTCCATTTTTGATTTCGCTATAAGTCCAACCATGACAACAAAGACCTTAGCACGAAAATCGGTTCGGTTTTGTCAAAGTTATGGAAGCACGGAAATTTTGGAGAAATTTGCGTATCATGCATGAATATATGATCACGCAAAATATGTCGAGAATTCAACTTTGGATATTGCTATAAGGTGAAAGCTTTGGGTAAATCAGCGTTTCATGCATGAATATAGGGTCACGCAAAATATGTCGAGAATTCCATTTTTGATTTCGCTATAAGTCCAACCATGACAACAAAGACCTTAGCACGAAAATCGGATCGGTTTTGACAAACTTATGGAAGCATGAAAATTTTGGAGAAATTTGCGTATCATGCATGAATATATGATCACGCAAAATATGTCGAGAATTCCACTTTGGATTTTGCTATAAGGTGAAAGCTTTGGGTAAATCAGCGTTTCATGCATGAATATAGGGTCACGCAAAATATGTCGAGAATTCCATTTTTGATTTCGCTATAAGTCCAACCATGACAACAAAGACCTTAGCACGAAAATCGGTTCGGTTTTGTCAAAGTTATGGAAGCACGGAAATTTTGGAGAAATTTGCGTATCATGCATGAATATATGATCACGCAAAATATGTCGAGAATTCAACTTTGGATATTGCTATAAGGTGAAAGCTTTGGGTAAATCAGCGTTTCATGCATGAATATAGGGTCACGCAAAATATGTCGAGAATTCCATTTTTGATTTCGCTATAAGTCCAACCATGACAACAAAGACCTTAGCACGAAAATCGGATCGGTTTTGACAAACTTATGGAAGCATGAAAATTTTGGAGAAATTTGCGTATCATGCATGAATATATGATCACGCAAAATATGTCGAGAATTCCACTTTGGATTTTGCTATAAGGTGAAAGCTTTGGGTAAATCAGCGTTTCATGCATGAATATAGGGTCACGCAAAATATGTCGAGAATTCAATTTTTGATTTCGCTATAAGTCCAACCATGACAACAAAGACTTTAGCACGAAAATTGGTTCGGTTTTGACAAAGTTATGGAAGCATGAAAATTTTGGAGACATTTGCGTATCATGCATGAATATTGGATCACGCAAAATATGTCGAGAATTCAACTTTGGATTTTGCTATAAGATGAAAGCTTTGGGTAAATTACCGTTTCATGCATGAATATAGGGTCACGCAAAATATGTCGAGAGTTCAATTTTGGATTTCTGTATAAGTCCAACCATGGCAACAAAGTCTTTATGCACAAAAATCGGTTCGATTTTGACAAAGTTATGGAAGAATGAAAATTTTGGAGAAATTTGCGTATCATGCATGAATATAGGGATCACGCAAAATATGTCGAGAATTCAATTTTTGATTTCGCTATAAGTCCAACCATGACAACAAAGACCTTAGCACGAAAATCGGTTCGGCTTTGACAAAGTTATGGAAGCATGAAAATTTTGGAGACATTTGCGTATCATGCATGAATATAGGATCACGCAAAGTATGTCGAGAATTCAACTTTGGATTTTGCTATAAGATGAAAGCTTTGGGTAAATTACCGTTTCATGCATGAATATAGGGTCACGCAAAATATGTCGAGAATTCAATTTTTGATTTCGGTATAAGTCCAACCATGACAACAACGACCTTAGCACGAAAATCGGTTCGGCTTTGACAAAGTTATGGAAGCATGAAAATTTTGGAGAAATTTGCGTATCATGCATGAATATATGATCACGCAAAATATGTCGAGAATTCCACTTTGGATTTTGCTATAAGGTGAAAGCTTTGGGTAAATCAGCGTTTCATGCATGAATATAGGGTCACGCAAAATATGTCGAGAATTCAATTTTTGATTTCGCTATAAGTCCAACCATGACAACAAAGACTTTAGCACGAAAATTGGTTCGGTTTTGACAAAGTTATGGAAGCATGAAAATTTTGGAGACATTTGCGTATCATGCATGAATATTGGATCACGCAAAATATGTCGAGAATTCAACTTTGGATTTTGCTATAAGATGAAAGCTTTGGGTAAATTACCGTTTCATGCATGAATATAGGGTCACGCAAAATATGTCGAGAATTCAATTTTTGATTTCGGTATAAGTCCAACCATGACAACAAAGACCTTAGCACGAAAATCGGTTCGGCTTTGACAAAGTTATGGAAGCATGAAAATTTTGGAGAAATTTGCGTATCATGCATGAATATAGGATCACGCAAAATATGTCGAGAATTCAACTTTTTATTTTGTTATAAGGTGAAAGCTTTGGGTAAATTAGCCTTTCATGCATGAATAAAGGATCACGCAAAATATGTCGAGAATTCAATTTTTGATTTCGCTATAAGTCCAACCATGACAACAAAGACCTAAGCACGAAAATCGGATCGGTTTTGACAAACTTATGGAAGCATGAAAATTTTGGAGACATTTGCGTATCATGCATGAATATTGGATCACGCAAAATATGTCGAGAATTCAACTTTGGATTTTGCTATAAGATGAAAGCTTTGGGTAAATTAGCGTTTCATGCATGAAAATAGGGTCACGCAAAATATGTCGAGAATTCCATTTTTGATTTCGCTATAAGTCCAACCATGACAACAAAGACTTTATGCACGAAAATCGGTTCGATTTTGACAAAGTTATGGAAGCATGAAAATTTTGGAGAAATTTGCGTATCATGCATGAATATAGGATCACACAAAATATGTCGAGAATTCATCTTTAGATTTTGCTTTGGGTAAATTAGCGGTTCATGCATGAATATATATATGGTCACGCAAAATATGTCGAGAATTCAATTTTTGATTTCGCTATAAGTCCAACCATGACAACAAAGACCTTAGCACGAAAATCGGTTCGGCTTTGACAAAGTTATGGAAGCATGAAAATTTTGGAGAAATTTGCGTATCATGCATGAATATTGGATCACGCAAAGTATGTCGAGAATTCAACTTTGGATTTTGCTATAAGATGAAAGCTTTGGGTAAATTACCGTTTCATGCATGAATATAGGGTCACGCAAAATATGTCGAGAATTCAATTTTTGATTTCGGTATAAGTCCAACCATGACAACAAAGACCTTAGCACGAAAATCGGTTCGGCTTTGACAAAGTTATGGAAGCATGAAAATTTTGGAGAAATTTGCGTATCATGCATGAATATAGGATCACGCAAAATATGTCGAGAATTCAACTTTGGATATTGCTATAAGGTGAAAGCTTTGGGTAAATCAGCGTTTCATGCATGAATATAGGGTCACGCAAAATATGTCGAGAATTCCATTTTTGATTTCGGTATAAGTCCAACCATGACAACAAAGACCTTAGCACGAAAATCGGTTCGGCTTTGACAAAGTTATGGAAGCATGAAAATTTTGGAGAAATTTGCGTATCATGCATGAATATAGGATCACGCAAAATATGTCGATAATTCAACTTTTTATTTTGTTATAAGGTGAAAGCTTTGGGTAAATTAGCCTTTCATGCATGAATAAAGGATCACGCAAAATATGTCGAGAATTCAATTTTTGATTTCGCTATAAGTCCAACCATGACAACAAAGACCTAAGCACGAAAATCGGATCGGTTTTGACAAACTTATGGAAGCATGAAAATTTTGGAGAAATTTGCGTATCATGCATGAATATATGATCACGCAAAATATGTCGAGAATTCCACTTTGGATTTTGCTATAAGGTGAAAGCTTTGGGTAAATCAGCGTTTCATGCATGAATATAGGGTCACGCAAAATATGTCGAGAATTCAATTTTTGATTTCGCTATAAGTCCAACCATGACAACAAAGACTTTAGCACGAAAATTGGTTCGGTTTTGACAAAGTTATGGAAGCATGAAAATTTTGGAGACATTTGCGTATCATGCATGAATATTGGATCACGCAAAATATGTCGAGAATTCAACTTTGGATTTTGCTATAAGATGAAAGCTTTGGGTAGATTACCGTTTCATGCATGAATATAGGGTCACGCAAAATATGTCGAGAGTTCAATTTTGGATTTCTGTATAAGTCCAACCATGGCAACAAAGTCTTTATGCACGAAAATCGGTTCGATTTTGACAAAGTTATGGAAGAATGAAAATTTTGGAGAAATTTGCGTATCATGCATGAATATAGGGATCACGCAAAATATGTCGAGAATTCAATTTTTGATTTCGCTATAAGTCCAACCATGACAACAAAGACCTTAGCACGAAAATCGGTTCGGCTTTGACAAAGTTATGGAAGCATGAAAATTTTGGAGACATTTGCGTATCATGCATGAATATAGGATCACGCAAAGTATGTCGAGAATTCAACTTTGGATTTTGCTATAAGATGAAAGCTTTGGGTAAATTACCGTTTCATGCATGAATATAGGGTCACGCAAAATATGTCGAGAATTCAATTTTTGATTTCGGTATAAGTCCAACCATGACAACAAAGACCTTAGCACGAAAATCGGATCGGTTTTGACAAACTTATGGAAGCATGAAAATTTTGGAGAAATTTGCGTATCATGCATGAATATATGATCACGCAAAATATGTCGAGAATTCCACTTTGGATTTTGCTATAAGGTGAAAGCTTTGGGTAAATCAGCGTTTCATGCATGAATATATGGTCACGCAAAATATGTCGAGAATTCAATTTTTGATTTCGCTATAAGTCCAACCATGACAACAAAGACTTTAGCACGAAAATTGGTTCGGTTTTGACAAAGTTATGGAAGCATGAAAATTTTGGAGACATTTGCGTATCATGCATGAATATTGGATCACGCAAAATATGTCGAGAATTCAACTTTGGATTTTGCTATAAGATGAAAGCTTTGGGTAAATTACCGTTTCATGCATGAATATAGGGTCACGCAAAATATGTCGAGAGTTCAATTTTGGATTTCTGTATAAGTCCAACCATGGCAACAAAGTCTTTGTGCACAAAAATCGGTTCGATTTTGACAAAGTTATGGAAGAATGAAAATTTTGGAGAAATTTGCGTATCATGCATGAATATAGGGATCACGCAAAATATGTCGAGAATTCAATTTTTGATTTCGGTATAAGATGAAAGCTTTGGGTAAATTACCGTTTCATGCATGAATATAGGGTCACGCAAAATATGTCGAGAATTCAATTTTTGATTTCGGTATAAGTCCAACCATGACAACAAAGACCTTAGCACGAAAATCGGTTCGGCTTTGACAAAGTTATGGAAGCATGAAAATTTTGGAGAAATTTGCGTATCATGCATGAATATAGGATCACGCAAAATATGTCGAGAATTCAATTTTTGATTTCGGTATAAGATGAAAGCTTTGGGTAAATTACCGTTTCATGCATGAATATAGGGTCACGCAAAATATGTCGAGAATTCAATTTTTGATTTCGGTATAAGTCCAACCATGACAACAAAGACCTAAGCACGAAAATCGGATCGGTTTTGACAAACTTATGGAAGCATGAAAATTTTGGAGAAATTTGCGAATCATGCATGAATATATGATCACGCAAAATATGTCGAGAATTCCACTTTGGATTTTGCTATAAGGTGAAAGCTTTGGGTAAATCAGCGTTTCATGCATAAATATAGGGTCACGCAAAATATGTCGAGAATTCAATTTTTGATTTCGCTATAAGTCCAACCATGACAACAAAGACTTTAGCACGAAAATTGGTTCGGTTTTGACAAAGTTATGGAAGCATGAAAATTTTGGAGACATTTGCGTATCATGCATGAATATTGGATCACGCAAAATATGTCGAGAATTCAACTTTGGATTTTGCTATAAGATGAAAGCTTTGGGTAAATTACCGTTTCATGCATGAATATAGGGTCACGCAAAATATGTCGAGAGTTCAATTTTGGATTTCTGTATAAGTCCAACCATGGCAACAAAGTCTTTATGCACGAAAATCGGTTCGATTTTGACAAAGTTATGGAAGAATGAAAATTTTGGAGAAATTTGCGTATCATGCATGAAAATAGGGATCACGCAAAATATGTCGAGAATTCAATTTTTGATTTCGCTATAAGTCCAACCATGACAACAAAGACCTTAGCACGAAAATCGGTTCGGCTTTGACAAAGTTATGGAAGCATGAAAATTTTGGAGACATTTGCGTATCATGCATGAATATAGGATCACGCAAAGTATGTCGAGAATTCAACTTTGGATTTTGCTATAAGATGAAAGCTTTGGGTAAATTACCGTTTCATGCATGAATATAGGGTCACGCAAAATATGTCGAGAATTCAATTTTTTATTTCGGTATAAGTCCAACCATGACAACAAAGACCTTAGCACGAAAATCGGTTCGGCTTTGACAAAGTTATGGAAGCATGAAAATTTTGGAGAAATTTGCGTATCATGCATGAATATAGGATCACGCAAAATATGTCGAGAATTCAACTTTTTATTTTGTTATAAGGTGAAAGCTTTGGGTAAATTAGCCTTTCATGCATGAATATAGGATCACGCAAAATATGTCGAGAATTCAATTTTTGATTTCGCTATAAGTCCAACCTTGACAACAAAGACCTAAGCACGAAAATCGGATCGGTTTTGACAAACTTATGGAAGCATGAAAATTTTGGAGAAATTTGCGTATCATGCATGAATATATGATCACGCAAAATATGTCGAGAATTCCACTTTGGATTTTGCTATAAGGTGAAAGCTTTGGGTAAATCAGCGTTTCATGCATGAATATAGGGTCACGCAAAATATGTCGAGAATTCAATTTTTGATTTCGCTATAAGTCCAACCATGACAACAAAGACTTTAGCACGAAAATTGGATCGGTTTTGACAAAGTTATGGAAGCATGAAAATTTTGGAGACATTTGCGTATCATGCATGAATATTGGATCACGCAAAATATGTCGAGAATTCAACTTTGGATTTTGCTATAAGATGAAAGCTTTGGGTAAATTACCGTTTCATGCATGAATATAGGGTCACGCAAAATATGTCGAGAGTTCAATTTTGGATTTCTGTATAAGTCCAACCATGGCAACAAAGTCTTTATGCACAAAAATCGGTTCGATTTTGACAAAGTTATGGAAGAATGAAAATTTTGGAGAAATTTGCGTATCATGCATGAATATAGGGATCACGCAAAATATGTCGAGAATTCAATTTTTGATTTCGCTATAAGTCCAACCATGACAACAAAGACCTTAGCACGAAAATCGGTTCGGCTTTGACAAAGTTATGGAAGCATGAAAATTTTGGAGACATTTGCGTATCATGCATGAATATAGGATCACGCAAAGTATGTCGAGAATTCAACTTTGGATTTTGCTATAAGATGAAAGCTTTGGGTAAATTACCGTTTCATGCATGAATATAGGGTCACGCAAAATATGTCGAGAATTCAATTTTTGATTTCGGTATAAGTCCAACCATGACAACAAAGACCTTAGCACGAAAATCGGATCGGCTTTGACAAAGTTATGGAAGCATGAACATTTTGGAGAAATTTGCGTATCATGCATGAATATAGGATCACGCAAAATATGTCGAGAATTCAACTTTTTATTTTGTTATAAGGTGAAAGCTTTGGGTAAATTAGCCTTTCATGCATGAATAAAGGATCACGCAAAATATGTCGAGAATTCAATTTTTGATTTCGCCATAAGTCCAACCTTGACAACAAAGACCTAAGCACGAAAATCGGATCGGTTTTGACAAACTTATGGAAGCATGAAAATTTTGGAGAAATTTGCGTATCATGCATGAATATATGATCACGCAAAATATGTCGAGAATTCCACTTTGGATTTTGCTATAAGGTGAAAGCTTTGGGTAAATCAGCGTTTCATGCATGAATATAGGGTCACGCAAAATATGTCGAGAATTCAATTTTTGATTTCGCTATAAGTCCAACCATGACAACAAAGACTTTAGCACGAAAATTGGTTCGGTTTTGACAAAGTTATGGAAGCATGAAAATTTTGGAGACATTTGCGTATCATGCATGAATATTGGATCACGCAAAATATGTCGAGAATTCAACTTTGGATTTTGCTATAAGATGAAAGCTTTGGGTAAATTACCGTTTCATGCATGAATATAGGGTCACGCAAAATATGTCGAGAGTTCAATTTTGGATTTCTGTATAAGTCCAACCATGGCAACAAAGTCTTTATGCACGAAAATCGGTTCGATTTTGACAAAGTTATGGAAGCATGAAAATTTTGGAGAAATTTGCGTATCATGCATGAATATAGGGATCACGCAAAATATGTCGAGAATTCAATTTTTGATTTCGCTATAAGTCCAACCATGACAACAAAGACCTTAGCACGAAAATCGGTTCGGCTTTGACAAAGTTATGGAAGCATGAAAATTTTGGAGACATTTGCGTATCATGCATGAATATAGGATCACGCAAAGTATGTCGAGAATTCAACTTTGGATTTTGCTATAAGATGTAAGCTTTGGGTAAATTACCGTTTCATGCATGAATATAGGGTCACACAAAATATGTCGAGAATTCAATTTTTGATTTCGGTATAAGTCCAACCATGACAACAAAGACCTTAGCACGAAAATCGGTTCGGCTTTGACAAAGTTATGGAAGCATGAAAATTTTGGAGAAATTTGAGTATCATGCATGAATATAGGATCACGCAAAATATGTCGAGAATTCAACTTTTTATTTTGTTATAAGGTGAAAGCTTTGGGTAAATTAGCCTTTCATGCATGAATATAGGATCACGCAAAATATGTCGAGAATTCAATTTTTGATTTCGCTATAAGTCCAACCTTGACAACAAAGACCTAAGCACGAAAATCGGTTCGGCTTTGACAAAGTTATGGAAGCATGAAAATTTTGGAGACATTTGCGTATCATGCATGAATATAGGATCACGCAAAGTATGTCGAGAATTCAACTTTGGATTTTGCTATAAGATGTAAGCTTTGGGTAAATTACCGTTTCATGCATGAATATAGGGTCACACAAAATATGTCGAGAATTCAATTTTTGATTTCGGTATAAGTCCAACCATGACAACAAAGACCTTAGCACGAAAATCGGTTCGGCTTTGACAAAGTTATGAAAGCATGAAAATTTTGGAGAAATTTGAGTATCATGCATGAATATAGGATCACGCAAAATATGTCGAGAATTCAACTTTTTATTTTGTTATAAGGTGAAAGCTTTGGGTAAATTAGCCTTTCATGCATGAATATAGGATCACGCAAAATATGTCGAGAATTCAATTTTTGATTTCGCTATAAGTCCAACCTTGACAACAAAGACCTAAGCACGAAAATCGGATCGGTTTTGACAAACTTATGGAAGCATGAAAATTTTGGAGAAATTTGCGTATCATGCATGAATATATGATCACGCAAAATATGTCGAGAATTCCACTTTGGATTTTGCTATAAGGTGAAAGCTTTGGGTAAATCAGCGTTTCATGCATGAATATAGGGTCACGCAAAATATGTCGAGAATTCAATTTTTGATTTCGGTATAAGTCCAACCATGACAACAAAGACTTTAGCACGAAAATTGGTTCGGTTTTGACAAAGTTATGGAAGCATGAAAATTTTGGAGACATTTGCGTATCATGCATGAATATAGGATCACGCAAAATATGTCGAGAATTCAACTTTGGATTTTGCTATAAGATGAAAGCTTTGGGTAAATTACCGTTTCATGCATGAATATAGGGTCACGCAAAATATGTCGAGAGTTCAATTTTGGATTTCTGTATAAGTCCAACCATGGCAACAAAGTCTTTATGCACGAAAATCGGTTCGATTTTGACAAAGTTATGGAAGAATGAAAATTTTGGAGAAATTTGCGTATCATGCATGAATATAGGGATCACGCAAAATATGTCGAGAATTCAATTTTTGATTTCGCTATAAGTCCAACCATGACAACAAAGACCTTAGCACGAAAATCGGTTCGGTTTTGACAAAGTTATGGAAGCATGAAAATTTTGGAGAAATTTGCGTATCATGCATGAATATAGGATCACGCAAAATATGTCGAGAATTCAACTTTGGATATTGCTATAAGGTGAAAGCTTTGGGTAAATTAGCGTTTCATGCATGAATATAGGGTCACACAAAATATGTCGAGAATTCAATTTTTGATTTCGCTATAAGTCCAACCTTGACAACAAAGACCTCAGCACGAAAATCGGTTCGGTTTTGTCAAAGTTATGGAAGCATGGAAATTTTGGAGAAATTTGCGTATCATGCATGAATATAGGATCACGCAAAATATGTCGAGAATTCAACTTTGGATATTGCTATTAGGTGAAAGCTTTGGGTAAATCAGCGTTTCATGCATGAATAGGGTCACGCAAAATATGTCGAGAATTCCATTTTGGATTTCGCTATAAGTCCAACCATGACAACAAAGACCTTAGCACGAAAATCGGTTTGGTTTTGACAAAGTTATGGAAGCATGAAAATTTTGGAGAAATTTGCGTATCATGCATGAATATAGGGATCACGCAAAATATGTCGAGAATTTAATTTTGGATTTCGCTATAAGTCCAACCATGACAACAAAGACCTTAGCACGAAAATCGGTTCGGTTTTGTCAAACTTATGGTAGCATGAAAATATTGGAGAAATTTGCGTATCATGCATGAATATAGGATCACGCAAAATATGTCGAGAATTCATCTTTGGATATTGCTATAAGGTGAAAGCTTTGGGTAAATTAGCGTTTCATGCATGAATATAGGGTCACGCAAAATATGTCGAGAGTTCAATTTTGGATTTCTGTATAAGTCCAACCATGGCAACAAAGTCTTTATGCACGAAAATCGGTTCGATTTTGACAAAGTTATGGAAGCATGAAAATTTTGGAGAAATTTGCGTATCATGCATGAATATAGGGATCACGCAAAATATGTCGAGAATTCAATTTTTGATTTCGCTATAAGTCCAACCATGACAACAAAGACCTTAGCACGAAAATCGGTTCGGTTTTGTCAAAGTTATGGAAGCATGAAAATTTTGGAGAAATTTGCGTATCATGCATGAATATAGGGATCATGCAAAATATGTCGAGAATTCAATTTTGATTTCGGTATAAGTCCAACCATGACAACAAAGACCTTAGCACGAAAATCGGTTCGGTTTTGACAAACTTATGGAAGCATGAAAATATTGGAGAAATTTGCGTATCATGCATGAATATAGGATCACGCAAAATATGGCGAGAATTCAACTTTGGATATTGCTATAAGGTGAAAGCTTTGGGTAAATTAGCGTTTCATGCATGAATATAGGGTCACGCAAAATATGTCGAGAGTTCAATTTTGGATTTCTGTATAAGTCCAACCATGGCAACAAAGTCTTTATGCACGAAAATCGGTTCGATTTTGACAAAGTTATGGAAGCATGAAAATTTTGGAGAAATTTGCGTATCATGCATGAATATAGGGATCACGCAAAATATGTCGAGAATTCAATTTTTGATTTCGCTATAAGTCCAACCATGACAACAAAGACCTTAGCACGAAAATCGGTTCGGTTTTGTCAAAGTTATGGAAGCATGAAAATTTTGGAGAAATTTGCGTATCATGCATGAATATAGGGATCACGCAAAATATGTCGAGAATTCAATTTTTGATTTCGGTATAAGTCCAACCATGACAACAAAGACCTTAGCACGAAAATCGGTTCGGTTTTGACAAACTTATGGAAGCATGAAAATATTGGAGAAATTTGCGTATCATGCATGAATATAGGATCACGCAAAATATGGCGAGAATTCAACTTTGGATATTGCTATAAGGTGAAAGCTTTGGGTAAATTAGCGTTTCATGCATGAATATAGGGTCACGCAAAATATGTCGAGAGTTCAATTTTGGATTTCTGTATAAGTCCAACCATGGCAACAAAGTCTTTATGCACGAAAATCGGTTCGATTTTGACAAAGTTATGGAAGCATGAAAATTTTGGAGAAATTTGCGTATCATGCATGAATATAGGGATCACGCAAAATATGTCGAGAATTCAATTTTTGATTTCGCTATAAGTCCAACCATGACAACAAAGACCTTAGCACGAAAATCGGTTCGGTTTTGTCAAAGTTATGGAAGCATGAAAATTTTGGAGAAATTTGCGTATCATGCATGAATATAGGGATCACGCAAAATATGTCGAGAATTCAATTTTTGATTTCGGTATAAGTCCAACCTTGACAACAAAGACCTAAGCACGAAATTCGGATCGGTTTTGACAAACTTATGGAAGCATGAAAATATTGAAGTAATTTGCGTATCATGCATGAATATAGGATCACGCAAAATATGTCGAGAATTCAACTTTGGATATTGCTATAAGGTGAAAGCTTTGGGTAAATTAGCGTTTCATGCATGAATATAGGGTCACACAAAATATGTCGAGAATTCAATTTTTGATTTCGCTATAAGTCCAACCTTGACAACAAAGACCTAAGCACGAAAATCGGATCGGTTTTGACAAACTTATGGAAGCATGAAAATATTGAAGAAATTTGCGTATCATGCATGAATATAGGATCACGCAAAATATGTCAAGAATTCAACTTTGGATATTGCTATAAGGTGAAAGCTTTGGGTAAATTAGCGTTTCATGCATGAATATAGGGTCACGCAAAATATGTCGAGAGTTCAATTTTGGATTTCTGTATAAGTCCAACCATGGCAACAAAGTCTTTATGCACGAAAATCGGTTCGATTTTGACAAAGTTATGGAAGCATGAAAATTTTTGAGAAATTTGCGTATCATGCATGAATATAGGGATCACGCAAAATATGTCGAGAATTCAATTTTTGATTTCGCTATAAGTCCAACCATGGCAACAAAGTCTTTATGCACGAAAATCGGTTCGATTTTGACAAAGTTATGGAAGCATGAAAATTTTGGAGAAATTTGCGTATCATGCATGAATATAGGGATCACGCAAAATATGTCGAGAATTCAATTTTTGATTTCGCTATAAGTCCAACCATGACAACAAAGACCTTAGCACGAAAATCGGTTCGGTTTTGTCAAAGTTATGGAAGCATGGAAATTTTGGAGAAATTTGCGTATCATGCATGAATATAGGATCACGCAAAATATGTCGAGAATTCAACTTTGGATATTGCTATAAGGTGAAAGCTTTGGGTAAATTAGCGTTTCATGCATGAATATAGGGTCACACAAAATATGTCGAGAATTCAATTTTTGATTTCGCTATAAGTCCAACCTTGACAACAAAGACCTAAGCACGAAAATCGGATCGGTTTTGACAAACTTATGGAAGCATGAAAATTTTGGAGAAATTTGCGTATCATGCATGAATATATGATCACGCAAAATATGTCGAGAATTCCACTTTGGATTTTGCTATAAGGTGAAAGGTTTGGGTAAATCAGCGTTTCATGCATGAATATAGGGTCACGCAAAATATGTCGAGAATTCAATTTTTGATTTCGCTATAAGTCCAACCATGACAACAAAGACTTTAGCACGAAAATTGGTTCGGTTTTGACAAAGTTATGGAAGCATGAAAATTTTGGAGACATTTGCGTATCATGCATGAATATAGGATCACGCAAAATATGTCGAGAATTCAACTTTGGATTTCGCTATAAGATGAAAGCTTTGGGTAAATTACCGTTTCATGCATGAATATAGGGTCACGCAAAATATGTCGAGAATTCAATTTTGGATTTCGCTATAAGTCCAACCATGACAACAAAGACCTTAGCACGAAAGTCGGTTTGGTTTTGACAAAGTTATGGAAGCATGAAAATTTTGGAGAAATTTGCGTATCATGCATGAATATAGGGATCACGCAAAATATGTCGAGAATTCAATTTTTGATTTCGGTATAAGTCCAACCATGACAACAAAGACCTTAGCACGAAAATCGGTTCGGTTTTGTCAAACTTATGGTAGCATGAAAATATTGGAGAAATTTGCGTATCATGCATGAATATAGGATCACGCAAAATATGGCGAGAATTCAACTTTGGATATTGCTATAAGGTGAAAGCTTTGGGTAAATTAGCGTTTCATGCATGAATATAGGGTCACGCAAAATATGTCGAGAGTTCAATTTTGGATTTCTGTATAAGTCCAACCATGGCAACAAAGTCTTTATGCACGAAAATCGGTTCGATTTTGACAAAGTTATGGAAGCATGAAAATTTTTGAGAAATTTGCGTATCATGCATGAATATAGGGATCACGCAAAATATGTCGAGAATTCAATTTTTGATTTCGCTATAAGTCCAACCATGACAACAAAGACCTTAGCACGAAAATCGGTTCGGTTTTGTCAAAGTTATGGAAGCATGAAAATTTTGGAGAAATTTGCGTATCATGCATGAATATAGGGATCACGCAAAATATGTCGAGAATTCAATTTTTGATTTCTGTATAAGTCCAACCTTGACAACAAAGACCTAAGCACGAAATTCGGATCGGTTTTGACAAACTTATGGAAGCATGAAAATATTGAAGAAATTTGCGTATCATGCATGAATATAGGATCACGCAAAATATGTCGAGAATTCAACTTTGGATATTGCTATAAGGTGAAAGCTTTGGGTAAATTAGCGTTTCATGCATGAATATAGGGTCACACAAAATATGTCGAGAATTCAATTTTTGATTTCGCTATAAGTCCAACCTTGACAACAAAGACCTAAGCACGAAAATCGGTTCGGTTTTGTCAAAGTTATGGAAGCATGAAAATTTTGGAGAAATTTGCGTATCATGCATGAATATAGGGATCACGCAAAATATGTCGAGAATTCAATTTTTGATTTCTGTATAAGTCCAACCTTGACAACAAAGACCTAAGCACGAAATTCGGATCGGTTTTGACAAACTTATGGAAGCATGAAAATATTGAAGAAATTTGCGTATCATGCATGAATATAGGATCACGCAAAATATGTCGAGAATTCAACTTTGGATATTGCTATAAGGTGAAAGCTTTGGGTAAATTAGCGTTTCATGCATGAATATAGGGTCACGCAAAATATGTCGAGAGTTCAATTTTGGATTTCTGTATAAGTCCAACCATGGCAACAAAGTCTTTATGCACGAAAATCGGTTCGATTTTGACAAAGTTATGGAAGCATGAAAATTTTGGAGAAATTTGCGTATCATGCATGAATATAGGGATCACGCAAAATATGTCGAGAATTCAATTTTTGATTTCGCTATAAGTCCAACCATGGCAACAAAGTCTTTATGCACGAAAATCGGTTCGATTTTGACAAAGTTATGGAAGCATGAAAATTTTGGAGAAATTTGCGTATCATGCATGAATATAGGGATCACGCAAAATATGTCGAGAATTCAATTTTTGATTTCGCTATAAGTCCAACCATGACAACAAAGACCTTAGCACGAAAATCGGTTCGGTTTTGTCAAAGTTATGGAAGCATGGAAATTTTGGAGAAATTTGCGTATCATGCATGAATATAGGATCACGCAAAATATGTCGAGAATTCATTTTTGGATATTGCTATAAGGTGAAAGTTTTGGGTAAATTAGCGTTTCATGCATGAATATAGGGTCACACAAAATATGTCGAGAATTCAATTTTTGATTTCGCTATAAGTCCAACCTTGACAACAAAGACCTAAGCACGAAAATCGGATCGGTTTTGACAAACTTATGGAAGCATGAAAATTTTGGAGAAATTTGCGTATCATGCATGAATATATGATCACGCAAAATATGTCGAGAATTCCACTTTGGATTTTGCTATAAGGTGAAAGCTTTGGGTAAATCAGCGTTTCATGCATGAATATAGGGTCACGCAAAATATGTCGAGAATTCAATTTTTGATTTCGCTATAAGTCCAACCATGACAACAAAGACTTTAGCACGAAAATTGGTTCGGTTTTGACAAAGTTATGGAAGCATGAAAATTTTGGAGACATTTGCGTATCATGCATGAATATAGGATCACGCAAAATATGTCGAGAATTCAACTTTGGATTTTGCTATAAGATGAAAGCTTTGGGTAAATTACCGTTTCATGCATGAATATAGGGTCACGCAAAATATGTCGAGAATTCAATTTTGGATTTCGCTATAAGTCCAACCATGACAACAAAGACCTTAGCACGAAAGTCGGTTTGGTTTTGACAAAGTTATGGAAGCATGAAAATTTTGGAGAAATTTGCGTATCATGCATGAATATAGGGATCACGCAAAATATGTCGAGAATTCAATTTTTGATTTCGGTATAAGTCCAACCATGACAACAAAGACCTTAGCACGAAAATCGGTTCGGTTTTGTCAAACTTATGGTAGCATGAAAGTATTGGAGAAATTTGCGTATCATGCATGAATATAGGATCACGCAAAATATGTCGAGAATTCAACTTTGGATATTGCTATAAGGTGAAAGCTTTGGGTAAATTAGCGTTTCATGCATGAATATAGGGTCACGCAAAATATGTCGAGAGTTCAATTTTGGATTTCTGTATAAGTCCAACCATGGCAACAAAGTCTTTATGCACGAAAATCGGTTCGATTTTGACAAAGTTATGGAAGCATGAAAATTTTGGAGAAATTTGCGTATCATGCATGAATATAGGGATCACGCAAAATATGTCGAGAATTCAATTTTTGATTTCGCTATAAGTCCAACCATGACAACAAATACCTTAGCACGAAAATCGGTTCGGTTTTGTCAAAGTTATGGAAGCATGAAAATTTTGGAGAAATTTGCGTATCATGCATGAATATAGGGATCACGCAAAATATGTCGAGAATTCAATTTTTGATTTCTGTATAAGTCCAACCATGACAACAAAGACCTTAGCACGAAAATCGGTTCGGTTTTGACAAACTTATGGAAGCATGAAAATATTGGAGAAATTTGCGTATGATGCATGAATATAGGTTCACGCAAAATATGGCGAGAATTCAACTTTGGATATTGCTATAAGGTGAAAGCTTTGGGTAAATTAGCGTTTCATGCATGAATATATCGAGAATTCAATTTTTGATTTCGGTATAAGTCCAACCTTGACAACAAAGACCTAAGCACGAAAATCGGATCGGTTTTGACAAACTTATGGAAGCATGAAAATTTTGAAGAAATTTGCGTATCATGCATGAATATAGGATCACGCAAAATATGTCGAGAATTCAACTTTGGATATTGCTATAAGGTGAAAGCTTTGGGTAAATTAGCGTTTCATGCATGAATAGTCTCGCAAAATATGTCGAGAGTTCAATTTTGGATTTCTGTATAAGTCCAACCATGGCAACAAAGTCTTTATGCACGAAAATAGGTTCGATTTTGACAAAGTTATGGAAGCATGAAAATTTTGGAGAAATTTGCGTATCATGCATGAATATAGGGATCACGCAAAATATGTCGAGAATTCAATTTTTGATTTCGCTATAAGTCCAACCATGACAACAAAGACCTTAGCACGAAAATCGGTTCGGTTTTGTCAAAGTTATGGAAGCATGGAAATTTTGGAGAAATTTGCGTATCATGCATGAATATAGGATCACGCAAAATATGTCGAGAATTCAACTTTGGATATTGCTATAAGGTGAAAGCTTTGGGTAAATTACCGTTTCATGCATGAATATAGGGGCACACAAAATATGTCGAGAATTCAATTTTTGATTTCGCTATAAGTCCAACCCTGACAACAAAGACCTAAGCACGAAAATCGGATCGGTTTTGACAAACTTATGGAAGCATGAAAATTTTGGAGAAATTTGCGTATCATGCATGAATATATGATCACGCAAAATATGTCGAGAATTCCACTTTGGATTTTGCTATAAGATGAAAGCTTTGGGTAAATCAGCGTATCATGCATGAATATAGGGTCACGCAAAATATGTCGAGAATTCAATTTTTGATTTCGCTATAAGTCCAACCATGACAACAAAGACTTTAGCACGAAAATTGGTTCGGTTTTGACAAAGTTATGGAAGCATGAAAATTTTTGAGACATTTGCGTATCATGCATGAATATAGGATCACGCAAAATATGTCGAGAATTCAACTTTGGATTTTGCTATAAGATGAAAGCTTTGGGTAAATTACCGTTTCATGCATGAATATAGGGTCACGCAAAATATGTCGAGAATTAATTTTGGATTTCGCTATAAGTCCAACCATGACAACAAAGACCTTAGCACGAAAATCGGTTTGGTTTTGACAAAGTTATGGAAGCATGAAAATTTTGGAGAAATTTGCGTATCATGCATGAATATAGGGATCACGCAAAATATGTCGAGAATTCAATTTTTGATTTCGGTATAATTCCAACCATGACAACAAAGACCTTAGCACGAAAATCGGTTCGGCTTTGTCAAACTTATGGTAGCATGAAAATATTGGAGAAATTTGCGTATCATGCATGAATATAGGATCACGCAAAATATGTCGAGAATTCAACTTTGGATATTGCTATAAGGTGAAAGCTTTGGGTAAATTAGCGATTCATGCATGAATATAGGGTCACGCAAAATATGTCGAGAGTTCAAATTTGGATTTCTGTATAAGTCCAACCATGGCAACAAAGTCTTTATGCACGAAAATCGGTTCGATTTTGACAAAGTTATGGAAGCATGAAAATTTTGGAGAAATTTGCGTATCATGCATGAATATAGGGATCACGCAAAATATGTCGAGAATTCAATTTTTGATTTCGCTATAAGTCCAACCATGACAACAAAGACCTTAGCACGAAAATCGGTTCGGTTTTGTCAAAGTTATGGAAGCATGAAAATTTTGGAGAAATTTGCGTATCATGCATGAATATAGGGATCACGCAAAATATGTCGAGAATTCAATTTTTGATTTCGGTATAAGTCCAACCATGACAACAAAGACCTTAGCACGAAAATCGGTTCGGTTTTGACAAACTTATGGAAGCATGAAAATATTGAAGAAATTTGCGTATCATGCATGAATATAGGATCACGCAAAATATGTCGAGAATTCACCTTTGGATATTGCTATAAGGTGAAAGCTTTGGGTAAATTAGCGTTTCATGCATGAATATAGGGTCACGCAAAATATGTCGAGAATTCAATTTTTGATTTCGCTATAAGTCCAACCATGACAACAAAGACCTTAGCACGAAAATCGGTTCGGTTTTGTCAAAGTTATGGAATCATGGAAATTTTGGAGAAATTTGCGTATCATGCATGAATATAGGATCACGCAAAATATGTCGAGAATTCATCTTTGAATATTGCTATAAGGTGAAAGCTTTGGGTAAATTAGCGTTTCATGCATGAAAATAGGATCACACAAAATATGTCGAGAATTCCATTTTTGATCTCGCTATAAGTCCAACCTTGACAACAAAGACCTAAGCACGAAAATCGGATCGGTTTTGACAAAATTATGGAAGCATGAAAATATTGAAGAAATTTGCGTATCATGCATGAATATAGGATCACGCAAAATATGTCGAGAATTCAACTTTGAATATTGCTATAAGGTGAAAGCTTTGGGTAAATTAGCGTTTCATGCATGAAAATAGGGTCACACAAAATATGTCCAGAATTCCATTCTTGATTTCTGTATAAGTCCAACCATGGCAACAAAGTCTTTATGCACGAAAATCGGTTCGATTTTGACAAAGTTATGGAAGCATGAAAGTTTTGGAGAAATTTGTGTATCATGCATGAATATAGGGATCACGCAAAATATGTCGAGAATTCAACTTTGGATATTGCTATAAGGTGAAAGCTTTGGGTAAATTAGCGTTTCATGCATGAAAATAGGGCCACACAAAATATGTCGAGAGTTCAATTTTGGATTTCTGTATAAGTCCAACCATGGCAACAAAATCTATATTCGATTTTGAAAAAGTTATGGAAGCATGGAAATTTTGGAGAAATTTGCGTATCATGCATGAATATAGGGATCACGCAAAATATGTCGAGAATTCAATTTTTGATTTCGCTATTATTCCAACCATGACAACAAAGACCTTAGCACGAAAATCGGTTCGGCTTTGACAAAGTTATGGAAGCATGGAAATTTTGGAGAAATTTGCGTATCATGCATGAATATAGGATCACGCAAAATATGTCGAGAATTCAACTTTGGATTTTGTTATAAGGTGAAAGCTTTGGGTAAATTAGCGTTTCATGCATGAATATAGGATCATGCAAAACATGTCGAGAATTTAACTTGGATATCTGTATAAGTCCAACCATGGCAACAAAGTCTTTATGCACGAAAATCGGTTCGATTTTGAAAAAGTTATGGAAGCATGAAAATTTTGGAAAAATTTGCGTATCATGCATGAATATAGGGATCACGCAAAATATGTCGAGAATTCAACTTTGGATTTTGTTATAAGGTGAAAGCTTTGGGTAAATTAGCGTTTCATGCATGAATATAGGATCACGCAAAACATGTCGAGAATTTAACTTTGGGTTTTGCTATAAGATGAAAGCTTTGGGTAAATTACCGTTTCATGCATGAATATAGGGTCACGCAAAATATGTCGAGAATTCAATTTATGATTTCGGTATAAGTCCAACCATGACAACAAAGACCTTAGCACGAAAATCGGTTCGGTTTTGACAAAGTTATGGAAGCATGAAAATTTTGGAGAAATTTACGTATCATGCATGAATATAGGATCACGCAAAATATGTCGAGAATTCAATTTTTGATTTCGCTATAAGATGAAAGCTTTGGGTAAATTACCGTTTCATGCATGAATATAGGGTCACGCAAAATATGTCGAGAATTCAATTTTTGATTTTGGTATAAGTCCAACCATGACAACAAAGACCTTAGCACGAAAATCGGTTCGGTTTTGACAAAGTTATGGAAGCATGAAAATTTTGGAGAAATTTGCGTATCATGCATGAATATAGGATCACGCAAAAAATGTCGAGAATTCAACTTTGGATTTTGCTATAAGTCCAACCATGACAACAAAGACCTTAGCACGAAAATCGGTTCGGTTTTGTCAAAGTTATGGAAGCATGGAAATTTTGGAGAAATTTGCGTATCATGCATGAATATAGGATCACGCAAAATATGTCGAGAATTCAACTTTGGATATTGCTATAAGGTGAAATCTTTGGGTAAATTAGCGTTTCATGCATGAAAATAAGGTCACGCAAAATATGTCGAGAATTCAATTTTTGATTTCGCTATAAGTCCAACCATGACAACAAAGACCTTAGCACGAAAATCGGTTCAATTTTGAAAAAGTTATGGAAGCATGAAAATTTTGGAAAAATTTGCGTATCATGCATGAATATAGGGATCACGCAAAATATGTCGAGAATTTATTTTTGATTTCGCTATAAGTCCAACCATGACAACAAAGACCTTAGCACGAAAATCGGTTCGGCTTTGACAAAGTTATGGAAGCATGAAAATTTTGGAGACATTTGCGTATCATGCATGAATATAGGATCACGCAAAATATATCGAGAATTCAACTTTGGATTTTGCTATAAGATGAAAGCTTTAGGTAAATTACCGTTTCATGCATGAATATAGGGTCACGCAAAATATGTCGAGAATTCAATTTATGATTTCGGTATAAGTCCAACCATGACAACAAAGACCTTAGCACGAAAATCGGTTCGGTTTTGACAAAGTTATGGAAGCATGAAAATTTTGGAGAAATTTACGTATCATGCATGAATATAGGATCACGCAAAATATGTCGAGAATTCAACTTTGGATTTTGTTATAAGATGAAAGCTTTGGGTAAATTACCGTTTCATGCATGAATATAGGGTCACGCAAAATATGTCGAGAATTCAATTTTTGATTTCGGTATAAGTCCAACCATGACAACAAAGACCTTAGCACGAAAATCGGTTCGGTTTTGACAAAGTTATGGAAGCATGAAAATTTTGGAGAAATTTGCGTATCATGCATGAATATAGGATCACGCAAAATATGTCGAGAATTCAACTTTGGATTTTGCTATAAGATGAAAGCTTTGGGTAAATTACCGTTTCATGCATGAATGTCACGCAAAGTATGTCGAGAATTAAATTTTTGATTTTGGTATAAGTCCAACCATGACAACAAAGACCTTAGCACGAAAATCGGTTCGGATTTGACAAAGTTATGGAAGCATGAAAATTTTGGAGAAATTTGCGTATCATGCATGAATATAGTGATCACGCAAAATATGTCGAGAATTCAACTTTGGATTTTGCTATAAGATGAAAGCTTTGGGTAAATTACCGTTTCATGCATGAATATAGGGTCACGCAAAATATGTCGAGAATTCAATTTTTGATTTCGGTATAAGTCCAACCATGACAACAAAGACCTTAGCACGAAAATCGGTTCGGTTTTGACAAAGTTATGGAAGCATGAAAATTTTGGAGAAATTTGCGTATCATGCATGAATATAGGATCACGCAAAATATGTCGAGAATTCAACTTTGGATTTTGCTATAAGATGAAAGCTTTGGGTAAATTACCGTTTCATGCATGAATATAGGGTCACGAAAAATATGTCGAGAATTAAATTTTTGATTTCGGTATAAGTCCAACCATAAGAACAAAGACCTTAGCACGAAAATCGGTTCGGTTTTGACAAAGTTATGGAAGCATGAACATTTTGGAGAAATTTGCGTATCATGCATGAATATAGGATCACGCAAAATATGTCGAGAATTCAACTTTGGATTTTGCTATAAGTCCAACCATGACAACAAAGACCTTAGCACGAAAATCGGTTCGGCTTTGACAAAGTTATGGAAGCATGAAAATTTTGGAGACATTTGCGTATCATGCATGAATATAGGATCACGCAAAATATGTCGAGAATTCAACTTTGGATTTTGCTATAAGGTGAAAGCTTTGGGTAAATTAGCGTTTCATGCATGAATATAGGATCACGCAAAACATGTCGAGAATTTAACTTTGGGTTTTGCTATAAGATGAAAGCTTTGGGTAAATTACCGTTTCATGCATGAATATAGGGTCACGCAAAATATGTCGAGAATTCAATTTATGATTTCGGTATAAGTCCAACCATGACAACAAAGACCTTAGCACGAAAATCGGTTCGGTTTTGACAAAGTTATGGAAGCATGAAAATTTTGGAGAAATTTACGTATCATGCATGAATATAGGATCACGCAAAATATGTCGAGAATTCAATTTTTGATTTCGCTATAAGATGAAAGCTTTGGGTAAATTACCGTTTCATGCATGAATATAGGGTCACGCAAAATATGTCGAGAATTCAATTTTTGATTTTGGTATAAGTCCAACCATGACAACAAAGACCTTAGCACGAAAATCGGTTCGGTTTTGACAAAGTTATGGAAGCATGAAAATTTTGGAGAAATTTGCGTATCATGCATGAATATAGGATCACGCAAAAAATGTCGAGAATTCAACTTTGGATTTTGCTATAAGTCCAACCATGACAACAAAGACCTTAGCACGAAAATCGGTTCGGTTTTGTCAAAGTTATGGAAGCATGGAAATTTTGGAGAAATTTGCGTATCATGCATGAATATAGGATCACGCAAAATATGTCGAGAATTCAACTTTGGATATTGCTATAAGGTGAAATCTTTGGGTAAATTAGCGTTTCATGCATGAAAATAAGGTCACGCAAAATATGTCGAGAATTCAATTTTTGATTTCGCTATAAGTCCAACCATGACAACAAAGACCTTAGCACGAAAATCGGTTCAATTTTGAAAAAGTTATGGAAGCATGAAAATTTTGGAAAAATTTGCGTATCATGCATGAATATAGGGATCACGCAAAATATGTCGAGAATTTATTTTTGATTTCGCTATAAGTCCAACCATGACAACAAAGACCTTAGCACGAAAATCGGTTCGGCTTTGACAAAGTTATGGAAGCATGAAAATTTTGGAGACATTTGCGTATCATGCATGAATATAGGATCACGCAAAATATATCGAGAATTCAACTTTGGATTTTGCTATAAGATGAAAGCTTTAGGTAAATTACCGTTTCATGCATGAATATAGGGTCACGCAAAATATGTCGAGAATTCAATTTATGATTTCGGTATAAGTCCAACCATGACAACAAAGACCTTAGCACGAAAATCGGTTCGGTTTTGACAAAGTTATGGAAGCATGAAAATTTTGGAGAAATTTACGTATCATGCATGAATATAGGATCACGCAAAATATGTCGAGAATTCAACTTTGGATTTTGTTATAAGATGAAAGCTTTGGGTAAATTACCGTTTCATGCATGAATATAGGGTCACGCAAAATATGTCGAGAATTCAATTTTTGATTTCGGTATAAGTCCAACCATGACAACAAAGACCTTAGCACGAAAATCGGTTCGGTTTTGACAAAGTTATGGAAGCATGAAAATTTTGGAGAAATTTGCGTATCATGCATGAATATAGGATCACGCAAAATATGTCGAGAATTCAACTTTGGATTTTGCTATAAGATGAAAGCTTTGGGTAAATTACCGTTTCATGCATGAATGTCACGCAAAGTATGTCGAGAATTAAATTTTTGATTTTGGTATAAGTCCAACCATGACAACAAAGACCTTAGCACGAAAATCGGTTCGGATTTGACAAAGTTATGGAAGCATGAAAATTTTGGAGAAATTTGCGTATCATGCATGAATATAGTGATCACGCAAAATATGTCGAGAATTCAACTTTGGATTTTGCTATAAGATGAAAGCTTTGGGTAAATTACCGTTTCATGCATGAATATAGGGTCACGAAAAATATGTCGAGAATTAAATTTTTGATTTCGGTATAAGTCCAACCATAAGAACAAAGACCTTAGCACGAAAATCGGTTCGGTTTTGACAAAGTTATGGAAGCATGAACATTTTGGAGAAATTTGCGTATCATGCATGAATATAGGATCACGCAAAATATGTCGAGAATTCAACTTTGGATTTTGCTATAAGTCCAACCATGACAACAAAGACCTTAGCACGAAAATCGGTTCGGCTTTGACAAAGTTATGGAAGCATGAAAATTTTGGAGACATTTGCGTATCATGCATGAATATAGGATCACGCAAAATATGTCGAGAATTCAACTTTGGATTTTGCTATAAGATGAAAGCTTTGGGTAAATTACCGTTTCATGCATGAATATAGGGTCACGCAAAATATGTCGAGAATTCAATTTTTGATTTCGGTATAAGTCCGACCATGACAACAAAGACCTTAGCACGAAAATCGGTTCGGTTTTGACAAAGTTATGGAAGCATGAACATTTTGGAGAAATTTGCGTATCATGCATGAATATTGGATCACGCAAAATATGTCGAGAATTCAACTTTGGATTTTGTTATAAGGTGAAAGCTTTGGGTAAATTAGCGTTTCATGCATGAATATAGGATCACGCAAAACATGTCGAGAATTTAACTTTGGATATCTGTATAAGTCCAACCATGGCAACAAAGTCTTTATGCACGAAAATTGGTTCGATTTTGAAAAAGTTATGGAAGCATGAAAATTTTGGAAAAATTTGCGTATCATGCATGAATATAGGGATCACGCAAAATATGTCGATTTTTGATTTCGCTATAAGTCCAACCATGACAACAAAGACCTTAGCACGAAAATCGGTTCGGCTTTGACAAAGTTATGGAAGCATGGAAATTTTGGAGAAATTTCCGTATTATGCATGAATATAGGATCACGCAAAATATGTCGAGAATTCAACTTTGGATATTGCTATAAGGTGAAAGCTTTGGGTAAATTAGCGTTTCATGCATGAATATAGGGTCACGCAAAATATGTCGAGAGTTCAATTTTGGATTTCTGTATAAGTCCAACCATGGCAACAAAGTCTTTATGCACGAAAATCGGTTCGATTTTGACAAAGTTATGGAAGTATAAAAATTTTGGAGAAATTTGCGTATCATGCATGAATATAGGGATCACGCAAAATATGTCGAGAATTCAATTTTTGATTTCGCTATAAGTCCAACCATGACAACAAAGCACTTAGCACGAAAATCGGTTCGGTTTTGTCAAAGTTATGGAAGCATGGAAATTTTGGAGAAATTTGCGTATCATGCATGAATATAGGATCACGCAAAATATGTCGAGAATTCAACTTTGGATATTGCTATAAGGTGAAAGCTTTGGGTAAATTAGCGTTTCATGCATGAATATAGGGTCACACAAAATATGTCGAGAATTCCATTTTTGATTTCGCTATAAGTCCAACCTTGACAACAAAGACCTAAGCACGAAAATCGGATCGGTTTTGACAAACTTATGGAAGCATGAAAATATTGAAGAGATTTGCGTATCATGCATGAATATAGGATCACGCAAAATATGTCGAGAATTCACCTTTGGATATTGCTATAAGGTGAAAGCTTTGGGTAAATTAGCGTTTCATGCATGAAAATAGGGTCACGCAAAATATGTCGAGAATTAAATTTTTGATTTCGCTATAAGTTCAACCATGACAACAAAGACCTTAGCACGAAAATCGGTTCGGTTTTGTCAAAGTTATGGAAGCATGGAAATTTTGGAGAAATTTGCGTATCATGCATGAATATAGGATCACGCAAAATATGTCGAGAATTCAACTTTGGATATTGCTATAAGAAGAAAGCTTTGGGTAAATTAGCGTTTCATGCATGGAAATAGGGTCACACAAAATATGTCGAGAATTCCATTTTTGATTTCGCTATAAGTCCAACCTTGACAACAAAGACCTAAGCACGAAAATCGGATCGGTTTTGACAATCTTATGGAAGCATGAAAATATTGAAGAAATTTGCGTATCATGCATGAATATAGGATCACGCCAAATATGTCGAGAATTCACCTTTGGATATTGCTATAAGGTGAAAGCTTTGGGTAAATTAGCTTTTCATGCATGAATAGTCACGCAAAATATGTCGAGAGTTCAATTTTGGATTTCTGTATAAGTCCAACCATGGCAACAAAGTCTTTATGCTCGAAAATCGGTTCGATTTTGACAAAGTTATGGAAGAATGAAAATTTTGGAGAAATTTGCGTATCATGCATGAATATAGGGATCACGCAAAATATGTCGATAATTTAATTTTTGATTTCGCTATATGTCCAACCATGACAACAAAGACCTTAGCACGAAAATCGGTTCGGTTTTGTCAAAGTTATGGAAGCATGAAAATTTTGGAGAAATTTGCGTATCATGCATGAATATAGGATCACGCAAAATATGTCGAGAATTCAACTTTGGATATTGCTATAAGGTGAAAGCTTTGGGTAAATTAGCGTTTCATGCATGAAAATAGGGTCACGCAAAATATGTCGAGAATTCAATTTTTGATTTCGCTATAAGTCCAACCATGACAACAAAGACCTTAGCACGAAAATCGGTTCGGTTTTGACAAAGTTATGGAAGCATGAAAATTTTAGAGAAATTTGCGTATCATGCATGAATATAGGATCACGCAAAATATCTCGAGAATTCAACTTTAGATTTTGCTATAAGATGAAAGCTTTGGGTAAATTAGCGTTTCATGCATGAATATAGGATCACGCAAAACATGTCGAGAATTTAACTTTGGATATCTGTATAAGTCCAACCATGGCAACAAAGTCTTTATGCACGAAAATCGGTTCGATTTTGAAAAAGTTATGGAAGCATGAAAATTTTGGAAAAATTTGCGTATCATGCATGAATATAGGGATCACGCAAAATATGTCGAGAATTCAATTTTTGATTTCGCTATAAGTCCAACCATGACAACAAAGACCTTAGCACGAAAATCGGTTCGGTTTTGTCAAAGTTATGGAAGCATGGAAATTTTGGAGAAATTTGCGTATCATGCATGAATATAGGATCACGCAAAATATGTCGAGAATTCAACTTTGGATATTGATATAAGGTGAAAGCTTTGGGTAAATTAGCGTTTCATGCATGAAAATAGGGTCACGCAAAATATGTCGAGAATTCAATTTTGGATTTCGCTATAAGTCCAACCATGACAACAAAGACCTTAGCACAAAAATCGGTTCGATTTTGACAAAGTTATGGAAGCATGAAAATGTTGGAGAAATTTGCGTATCATGCATGAATATAGGATCACGCAAAATATCTCGAGAATTCAACTTTAGATTTTGCTATAAGATGAAAGCTTTGGGTAAATTAGCGTTTCATGCATGAATATAGGATCACGCAAAACATGTCGAGAATTTAACTTTGGATATCTGTTTAAGTACAAACATGGCAACAAAGTCTTTATGCACGAAAATCGGTTCGATTTTGAAAAAGTTATGGAAGCATGGAAATTTTGGAGAAATTTGCGTATCATGCATGAATATAGGATCACGCAAAATATGTCGAGAATTCAACTTTGGATATTGCTATAAGGTGAAAGCTTTGGGTAAATTAGCGTTTCATGCATGAATATAGGGTCACACAAAATATGTCGAGAATTCCATTTTTGATTTCGCTATAAGTCCAACCTTGACAACAAAGACCTTAGCACGAAAATCGGATCGGTTTTGACAAACTTATGGAAGCATGAAAATATTGAAGAAATTTGCGTATCATGCATGAATATAGGATCACGCAAAATATATCGAAAATTCACCTTTGGATATTGCTATAAGGTGAAAGCTTTGGGTAAATTAGCGTTTCATGCATGAATATAGGGTCACGCAAAATATGTCGAGAGTTCAATTTTGGATTTCTGTATAAGTCCAACCATGGCAACAAAGTCTTTATGCACGAAAATCGGTTCGATTTTGACAAAGTTATGGAAGCATGAAAATTTTGGAGAAATTTGCGTATCATGCATGAATATAGGGATCACGCAAAATATGTCGAGAATTCAATTTTTGATTTCGCTATAAGTCCAACCATGACAACAAAGACCTTAGCACGAAAATCGGTTCGGTTTTGTCAAAGTTATGGAAGCATGAAAGTTTTGGAGAAATTTGCGTATCATGCATGAATATAGGATCACGCAAAATATGTCGAGAATTCAACTTTGAATATTGCTATAAGGTGAAAGCTTTGGGTAAATTAGCGTTTCATGCATGAATATAGGGTCACGCAAAATATGTCGAGAATTCAATTTTTGATTTCGCTATAAGTCCAACCATGACAACAAAGACCTTAGCACGAAAATCGGTTCGGTTTTGTCAAAGTTATGGAAGCATGGAAATTTTGGAGAAATTTGCGTATCATGCATGAATATAGGATCACGCAAAATATGTCGAGAATTCAACTTTGGATATTGCTATAAGGTGAAAGCTTTGGGTAAATTAGCGTTTCATGCATGAAAATAGGGTCACACAAAATATGTCGAGAATTCCATTTTTGATTTCGCTATAAGTCCAACCTTGACAACAAAGACCTAAGCACGAAAATCGGATCGGTTTTGACAAACTTATGGAAGCATGAAAATATTGAAGAAATTTGCGTATCATGCATGAATATAGGATCACGCAAAATATGTCGAGAATTCACCTTTGGATATTGCTATAAGGTGAAAGCTTTGGGTAAATTAGCGTTTCATGCATGAATATAGGGTCACGCAAAATATGTCGAGAGTTCAATTTTGGATTTCTGTATAAGTCCAACCATGGCAACAAAGTCTTTATGCACGAAAATCGGTTCGATTTTGACAAAGTTATGGAAGCATGAAAATTTTGGAGAAATTTGCGTATCATGCATGAATATAGGGATCACGCAAAATATGTCGAGAATTCAATTTTTGATTTCGCTATAAGTCCAACCATGACAACAAAGACCTTAGCACGAAAATCGGTTCGGTTTTGTCAAAGTTATGGAAGCATGAATGTTTTGGAGAAATTTGCGTATCATGCATGAATATAGGATCACGCAAAATATGTCGAGAATTCAACTTTGAATATTGCTATAAGGTGAAAGCTTTGGGTAAATTAGCGTTTCATGCATGAAAATAGGGTCACGCAAAATATGTCGAGAATTCAATTTTTGATTTCGCTATAAGTCCAACCATGACAACAAAGACCTTAGCACGAAAATCGGTTCGGTTTTGTCAAAGTTATGGAAGCATGGAAATTTTGGAGAAATTTGCGTATCATGCATGAATATAGGATCACGCAAAATATGTCGAGAATTCAACTTTGGATATTGCTATAAGGTGAAAGCTTTGGGTAAATTAGCGTTTCATGCATGAATATAGGGTCACACAAAATATGTCGAGAATTCCATTTTTGATTTCGCTATAAGTCCAACCTTGACAACAAAGACCTAAGCACGAAAATCGGATCGGTTTTGACAAACTTATGGAAGCATGAAAATATTGAAGAAATTTGCGTATCATGCATGAATATAGGATCACGCAAAATATGTCGAGAATTCACCTTTGGATATTGCTATAAGGTGAAAGCTTTGGGTAAATTAGCGTTTCATGCATGAAAATAGGGTCACGCAAAATATGTCGAGAGTTCAATTTTTGATTTCGCTATAAGTCCAACCATGGCAACAAAGTCCTTAGCACGAAAATCGGTTCGATTTTGACAAAGTTATGGAAGCATGAAAATTTTGAAGAAATTTGCGTATCATGCATGAATATAGGGATCACGCAAAATATGTCGAGAATTCAACTTTGGATATTGCTATAAGAAGAAAGCTTTGGGTAAATTAGGTTTCATGCATGGAAATAGGGTCACACAAAATATGTCGAGAATTCCATTTTTGATTTCGCTATAAGTCCAACCATGACAACAAAGACCAAAGCACGAAAATCGGTTCGGTTTTGACAAAGTTATGGAAGCATGAAAATTTTGAAGAAATTTGCATATCATGCATGAATATAGGATCACGCAAAATATGTCGAGAATTCAACTTTGGATATTGCTATAAGGTGAAAGCTTTGGGTAAATTAGCGTTTCATGCATGAATAGTCACGCAAAATATGTCGAGAGTTCAATTTTGGATTTCTGTATAAGTCCAACCATGGCAACAAAGTCTTTATGCTCGAAAATCGGTTCGATTTTGACAAAGTTATGGAAGAATGAAAATTTTGGAGAAATTTGCGTATCATGCATGAATATAGGGATCACGCAAAATATGTCGATAATTTAATTTTTGATTTCGCTATATGTCCAACCATGACAACAAAGACCTTAGCACGAAAATCGGTTCGGTTTTGTCAAAGTTATGGAAGCATGAAAATTTTGGAGAAATTTGCGTATCATGCATGAATATAGGATCACGCAAAATATGTCGAGAATTCAACTTTGGATATTGCTATAAGGTGAAAGCTTTGGGTAAATTAGCGTTTTGTTTAA
>JBAMCL010000167.1:0-106027 GCA_037075165.1 Hirtodrosophila histrioides | reverse complement strand
TAGCAAGAACCAACAGTGCCTACTAGAACTGGTGTATCTACATAGTAGCTCTTATGGTTCCTAAGATTCAAGCGTTCATGCAGACATACACACGTTCAAAGCTGGATCGGCTCGGCTATTAATACTGATCATGAATTTATATACCTTATAGGGTTGAAGAAGTCTCCTTCCGCTTGTTACATACATTTGCAAAGTTACCCCGTAACGCCATTTTTGTGTACAGGTTGTAAAAAGTGCATTTCCGACCCGATTATAAGCAGTATATAGAAGAAGCCGTTCGTTATCAGAACTTCTGCATATTGCGATTAGAATTATTTACGTTCCGATAACAGCTATATATAAAAAAAACAAAAAAACCCCTCCACACGTCGATAAGCCATTGTATTTGTGCTATGACTCACTTCAAGATGACCTAAAATCAATGCCGAATATAATACACCCTTATAGCAAAGTTTGTTATTAAAAAAAACTGAAGATTTTACCGATTGTTCCTAACGCTGCTATAAGAAATAGTAGTTCGATTTCTACTAAATTGCCCAAATTTTCCTTAAACATTTGACGAAATTATAATACCCTCTGTAAGGGTACAAAACTTAGAAATATTTGATAAGAGTAACGAACATTTGTTATGTTGGTAATTAAACTCCAGTTGAACGGCACGAATTATCAGTGTTGCGTGTGTCTCCAACTGTGTCGGACGTGTCTATATTGATTGAGATCGGACAAGGTAGTCCCAGCTTATATACCTGAAATATAAATAAGGGCCTAGCTTAAGAGCATAGGTCGATAAGCACTAAAGTTGCGAGCTGCACCTCGGAAAGTTTATGCATATTATTATTAATCTATAATCGAAGACTTTATCTAAAGTTTACATAAACATATATTACATTATATTATAATCAGCAATATATCAAACAAAATTCATAAACACATATGTCTAACTATAAATCGGTGGTTTTAAGTATCATAATCTACAATCGAAGACTTTATCTATAGTTTACATAAATATATATTACATATCCGGTTGTGAAGGTGATTTAAAATTGATTTAGCGGACAAAGGTATCATTTTGTTGTCAAGTAATTATCTACAATGTTTTATAATATAAACTGATTATCTAAAAGACCGAAAAATGCCAATCAAAATCAGCAACAAGATAAGACGACTAATAAGACACATTTTCAATACATTGTCCATTTTAAATTATTTAAATATGTATATACACAGTTGAAATGTTAATTGTAAATAATAATGTTCACCGAATTCTGTATTCTTGTAGAAAATTAGTCTGAACGGAACCAGATTTGTGTGTTCTCCTCATAATGGAAGACTCTCAAAAAGTATTGAATATCCAATTGATGAATGATCTGAGTTCCTCAAACAGTGGAAATAATACGGTAAGCATTATTACTAAATGAATCTTGGGCTTAGTTTTTAATCATATTTTCAAAAGCATTGCAATGAATGTGAAAATTTAAGGGATAAACTATCGATGTTTGTACAAAAGTGCAGAGACAAGGATGAAGTAATATCGGCATTAATGATATCAATCGACTCTTATAAAAACAATAATGACCTAATATCGTTGCTAAAACCTCAATTGAACACTGAAAAAAGGACTAGCCAAGAGTTTGAAACCAAACTTAACAACAAATCGGACCAAGGAGAAAATTTGCATGCTGATCTTAAGATATATAAAGAACTTAAAGAGCAAAATGATTTTTCAAATGTAAATATAGATGAAACTGACCTAAGAGAATCTATGCTAAAGGACAAAGATGATCAAATAGCTAAGTTGGAAGCTGAACTGAAAGTCAGTGCCGCAAAACTAATGGAACAAGATGATCTTTTAAAGAAGTATAAAAGAACTATCACAAAACTGGAGGAGATACAACTTGCAGAAAAAGAAACTCAACTTGCTGATTATAATAAACATTCTCTGATAGAGAAATCAGCTAATTGTTTACCATTTGGCAGCTCAACTGAAGGACATTTAATTTATAGTCCTGAAGATACAATAGCAGGACCAGGATGGATTGCCATTCAGCGTCGTATCGATGCAGAGTACTTTTTTAATAATGATTTGTCTGAATACAAGAAAGGTTTTGGCAACAGAAACGGAAGTTTTTGGATTGGCCTAGAAGCGATCCACAAATTAACAACACAACAACCACACGAGCTCTATATTCATCTTATTCATGAAAATGATTCGATACGGTACGCTCATTACGATAACTTTGTTATTGGTAATGAAGAGGAAGACTTCCGGCTTGACTCGCTTGGTAAATACTCCGGAAATGCTGGCGATGCGATGCGTTCTTCTGAGGGTGGTAACTTTGTCAGTTTTGGAAGTCCACATGGATGCTGGTGGTTGAAGGATGACATCGATTGGTAACTAAATATTGCTGATGTTAGTGTATAAAATTTTTCCTAGATATAATTCTTCATTTCTTTACAGTAATCTGAATTATAATAATAAAGCTTGGTGGACGAATTGGAATACTTTTAAGATGGTAAATTTAAAATCGGTGCAAATGTTAATAAGACCAAAGCGATATTTAAGATAAAACAACATGTATCAAGAATATTCAATGTAATATTTAAATTGCTGATATGCTTTGGAAAGTAGTATTACCAATCCAACCATAAAGTTCCCACGATATGGTATAATAAGCCTCTAAGACAACTAAGAAATGCTATCCTTTGAGTAACCTTGCGAGATCCCATGACAAAGCATAATATTTTGCTTATTCAATTAATGTAAATAATATACTTATAAGATATACCTAAACAAATAAACAAAGTTCCTGGAATCTACGTTGTTTTTTGTCAATCGAGTAAACATGACATATATAAATTTTAATATTTCCAAAATGTAACTGCGAAAAGCAAGCTTTCTTAGAATATCAAAGAATCTATCTACTAGATCTAGATAGATACGATTAAAAACTAGTTTCTAAGATGATAAATTCCACCACCAAATAATGTGATCTTCAACAAATTTGAACAAAATAATATGACTATGATGTGATGTGATGTATAATCATAATTTAAGCTTTGAAATAATTGAAATATATTTTAGATCATATATGTATTTTCATAGTATGTATCAAATTGTAAGCAAATGTTAATTTACTTTTCAAGAATAAGTCTCGAATTGGTCTTAAACCAATTTCACCTTTACCTAGATCAAATAATGGCAAGTCATCATATTATTTTTTATCAAAATTCACAAAAAAATCAAATAAAATGCGAAACACATTTATTTTAACATACAAAATTAGATAACCAGGCAGGGGAGGAAAAATGAAAATTATTACAAATTGCTAACCAGGCAAATGCATTGACTTCATGGAGCGCATTCGTAAGCGCAGCTGTGGCAGCAACAGCATCAGGAGAAGCATCAGCAGCTGTTGCTGCGACGAAGACTTAAAACGTCGCTTGGCATAAATCCTACCCAGCAGGCTGTTCCTTTTCGCAAGCCCCGCACCGCCCTCTCAGCCCCTTGGCCTACACCTAAGCGCATTTGTATTAAATCGAACGTGTTCCTTTCGTATGGCTTGTGCCAAGACTTGTGTGGTACACTTGCTACGGCTCTCCTGCAAGGACTACACAGAACTGTTTTATTTATTGACTGCACGTAGCGTATATCCTTATAATTTTTGTATGTCTTACTATATATTGTGTGTGTGTGCAAGTGTGTGTGTGTGTGAGTTCTACATATGTCTCTATGCACAGGCCGCACAGTCGCTGGGTCTGTCGGACCGTCTGTCGTCGCTGTCTGTGTTGCTTTTTTGCGCTCGACTGCACGTCCAAATATCTACAACAATTTCTTCGTCAATGGCATTGAAGGTAGCAAGTTAGTTGCTCTCCTCTCTTTCTCTACGTATGCAATCAACTGAAATTGAAACCTGCAACAAATGGCCATGTTTGACTTTTTGCAGCGGCCGAACGTATCACCCCACTCCACCACCACCACCACCACCACCATATTGCCCTTCAGTTTGTACATTTTAACGGCTCTTGAGCAAATAAACGATTTTTGCATTTTAGATTTTTAAGCGGCCGTGTATTGCATACACACACACACACACATACACACACACACACACATGAATGTACCAATAAGTACAATATTTAGGAAAATTGCATATCGATTGGGCAGATCCTTGGCAAAAATAAACCGGTTGTGTATTTGTTGTTGTAAAAGTGTGACTGAGTGCCTTGTATCTATGTGTATTTTATACTATATTTTAATATTTCCCTCCTTTTTGTATGTGTGTGTGTGTCAAATGGTTAGACTGCTCATTTCCTGCTTGAGATTACTTTTGCATATGTTCGTAGATCTACTCTCTCAATACAATGTGCAGCAATTATGATTTTGTAGTTCAAATTGTAACGTTTACACTGGCGGTCAGTTTGTTGTTTATACTACTAAATATACTGGCATTGTGATCATTATCGAGATGAAACAAGGTCTTAAACTGTCAATGAACCGATCGGTAGTATCGACAGTTCACTTTTGTGATCGTAATGGATAGTATACAAGTAAAAAGTAAGGGCTTGCAACTATCGTTTGTATTGATTGTTCATATTTTGGGTAACATTAATCTATATATATGAAAATGTTATGATGGTAACCCCAAACATCAAAAACTCAATCTCATCAAACTCATTTATGGTCCGATTGAGGTCAAACCTTGACACAATATACAGTTAGCTTCAAGGATTGTTTTCATCTTAATTTCGCGTCAATAACCTATCGGCAACCACGAGAGAAATAGAATTACATCAACATTTCAAACACAGCATACATGTATACGGAAAATATAAATATAAAACCAGTTTAGATTGGGATCAAAGTTGATTGAAAAATCTACCGTCACGGGCGGAAAACTGTTGTATGAATATTGAAAAATCTACTCGTAGTCGTCACATCCCATCCGTAGATGGGAATAGCCTTAAGGACAAGGTTTTTGTAAGATCGTTGACTAAATTCTTTATACCCTACACAAAAAATCAAATGGCACTTTAGGGAAAATAGTATTAAGTTATATTTGTTAATTTCTTACATTCTCATCCTTGCAAAAACAATGTACCACAGCGAATTGTGGCGGGTTACACCTACTAAGTTAGTAGATTAACCCTAACAACCATTGTCTGTTTTAAATATTTTTAATAAATTGCAGAGCACTTCATTTGCGACTAGCATGAGCAAACTGTAATGCTGGCTTTTGCTTGAACATTTTAACCTGAAAATTCTTTAGCAATATATGATGAACACACACACACATGTGGCAATATTTGAATCGAATTGGTCCATTAACTTTTTAATATGCACTCAGCCGGGAATATTTGTGTAGATATGTGTGTTTGTTATTAGTGTAGGCGTGTGTGTGTGTGTGTGTGTTTGTATGTGACTGCCAAAGTCAGCTGTCTAATTGGTTATTTCCTCAATTTTTGCGCCCCAACACCAATAGGTATATATGTAAATATACCCGTATATACACACGTATATATATATATACTAGAGTTGTATCAAATCGTTCAGCATAAGTTCCAGCGAAGCTTTCAATAAACTGAAGGAACGAACCATATAGTTTATTGACGTTCATTTAGATATTTCGTTTACTTCGATAACTGAAAGTTTTAGGAAAATATTTAGGTAATTTATTGTCATTTCAGTATAACAAACATTTAATCAAAAAAATGTTGATTACAACAAATTAAAAATGTAAATAAAAACTAATAATTATTATTATATTTTATTTATTATTATTATCAGACGGAGCTGGATCTTCATATATCAAATGATAGATTTCTTTACTTAAATCGCGGTTCTTATTATAAAAGTATGAGTTTTTGTTAAAAAATAGAAGCTAATTACAATTAATAATGCTAAATTGAAATACCAACTTAAATGTTTTCTAGCTGAAGACCTTGGTAGCCATTTCTGACAGTTTTAAGTAGATAAATCATTTTTAAATAAATATGACACACAAAAGTGTGGTTTGATTAAACATACCAAATGAAGGAAGACTGTATCAAACATATAGAACAAAATGATAATTAAACAAATTAAACGATTGATTGAATTAAAGAATCGACCTTTATGAAGGACTAGCTCGTTCAGTTAAAATGGAACTACTGAACTTGTTCCTTTAAATGAACAACACTGTCCAACTCAAGGACGTACAAGCAAAATGGAACTGTTTCCTGCGAGTTTCCTGGCTGTTTTTGGATTCTAATCGACAGCGTTGTCAATTTTCAAATACTTAAAGTACATATGTATCCCTAAAGATAGCCCCGCCATATAGAGGAAGCTTTAATATTTAACCTGAGGTCATTAAATATGCATAAATACGCAAAGGGCAAATTGCCAAGGGGCCGGAAAAATAACTTAGCCAGGTACTTTGGCATTGCATTAATAAAAAGCGCTTTAAGGCTGCCATAATAGGCGTGTGTACGTGTTTTTATTGTCAACTTCCTTGGGGGGGGTGGGGTTGCCTGGGCTGTGTGCCATACAAAAGGATAATTTCATATTCGCGTCGCCTAACTTACGTAAATTGTTGAATCATACAATAAATAAAATGCAATGAATGTGCAAAAGTGCAGAGCGCGCATTGCTTGCGGTTTTGTAATAGGACTGCTTGGCCGGCCAGAAGGGGGTGGTTATGGGACGGGGGGGTTAAGCCATTTGCCAAGTGCAGCAGTAAATAAATTAACGTCAGCCACACAAAAAGTCAACGTCTTTGTTATTACGTACGTATGTATATGTATACGTTAAAACGTGCCTACGTATCTACTTACGTAGTTTCTGGCACGCATTTTTATAGCCTTGCCGGGCCCGCGGGTGAAAGTGGAGGCCGTGTGGTAGTGCTGAGTAAATTGCTCAATTCTGCGAACCTGTTCAGTGAACTTGTTCGAAAGTGGGTAAGCTAACCGATACTGCTCAATTGCTCACTTAAGTTGCTCAGCAACTGAACTCAATCAAGGGAGAAATTGAGTAGTATGGGTTAGTTGTCCCACTGTAGAACAAGTTCACTGAACAGGTTCGCAGAAGTGAGCAATTAACTCAGCACTACCAAACTAGTTGCTCAGCAACTGAGCTCAATCAAGTGAGAAATAACTTCTATTTTCTTGATATATACTTATTATTTATGCTTATATTTGTTATTTATGATGCGGAATCTGGATACAGGCAGAGATACGCTTGGATCTCAGAAAGGGTATTAAAAAGAAATCAGCCACTAAACTTAAATGAGCAACAAAACAAAGAGAACAATTGAGTGAAAGGAAACAAAATGAACAATTTGGAAGAAACCTGTTCCATTCAAACAGTTCAGTGAGCTACTCTTTTTGTTCACGGGCTCATGAACAACGCAGCACTAAAGTATGATTGCAGGACATGTGAAAAACAAACACAAAGTGCCAGGCAACAATAACAATTAATTATTGAAATGCAAATGCAGTAAGGTTAAGAGTCTGAGTCTGAAAGCCGCAAAGTTTTCATAAACAGCGCGATGACTACGACAACGACGACAACGACGACGTCGACTGCATTATCCAAAGGTGGCACAACATTTTTTAATGGCCGCCGGGGTTCCCAGAAGCAAACTGCACGCCCACCCGCCCCGGCCCCGGCCCCTGTTGCGTGCCATGGACAAATATTGGCGCTGCTGCAGGCGCTGCTATAAATTGACTTAAAATTAAGCTGAACTCGTTGAATGTGGCATGGCAATTGCACATTATAACATCATAAATGCATACAAGTTGCATAAACTTGACTACCCCTTTTATATTGCCTGAAGAGCATTGCAAAAGATCATATGAGCAATAGCACCAGGGACAGTCGCGATTGTATTAAAAATTAAATATTGGTGAATATTTCTTGATTTTTTTTAAATTATCCACTAAATTATGATTATTCATACCAGAAATCAAAGCTTTATCTTTTAATTTGTCCTTATAAACTGTTTTTTTATAGATTTGCGGAGCTATGTGGAGGAATTTTCAAAATTTTGAAATAAACTCGACCTTCGTCCGCTGTACACGAATATTCCAAATTTGGAGTCTCTAGCTCTTATAGTTTCAGAGATCCTTGGGTTCATACATACGCACGGGCAGACAGACAGGAAGGGGCAGATCGACTCAACTATTGATACAGATCAAGAATATATGTACTTTATAGGGTCGGAGATATATTCTTCTCCCTGTTACATACATTTGCGCAGATTTTATACATCCTTTTACCCATTTTATGGTACAGTGAGTACAAATATTTCCCCGACATTGTCTAAAAATTTGTTGATTAGTTGCCCAAGTCACAAGACACAGTTTGAATTTTGTTATATTCTTGTATTTTCTTTAAATAAATGCTCTCCTTAATTAAAAACTAATGGAGCAGTGCAGCCTAATTGGCTGGCTGACCGAGCAACTGCAGCAAAGGCATTTGCACGTCCCGTTTATGGTCCATCCGCATATCTATCAAGCTCTCTGAGAATTCAGCGCATGGCGAACAGCCACAACTGGAGGGCACCTCGTGCTGTAAGAGAACATTCAAATAAGATTTGGCAAAATACAGCACACAAAAAAGCTATAACTTACGCGCTGATTAAAGGTATGGCCATCCTTGCAGACCATTTTCACTGAGATCGGTTGATAGGAGTTAATGTTGCAGCAGGTGCAGAACTTCTCATGCTTGTCGGTGAGCGTATTGTATTTAGAACCAGAACTACAGGCTCCCTCGCAGTCCGTAAAGCCCTTGATGGGCTCCGCGTTGACGCAAATACCATGACCAGGGATGGGCAGCTTAAGAAGTTCCTTCGTCCGAGATTCGGCGAGCGAGACAGGCAGGCAAGTCGCTGGATTTAAACAAAGAGATCAGTTTTCATTAGCTTATATACAGACTTTCTAGGTTTTTTGTTTATACTCACATAGATCTTCGACAATTGGCTGTGCTTTACACAATTTACAGCAGCCCTCCACATACAACGAATCGGGCGCACAGTGGCTGACATCCGGGCACACTTCAATCGAGGAGCTAACCATCAACAACTTATCCTTCTTAACGCATATATAGTGTGTACAACTGTCCGTTGAGTTCCATTTCGCATTGACTTCATATTGTTTCTGTTCAAATATACAGGCCGTCTGAACGCATTCGCCGCAGCATTTTCGATTGTCCACCCTCTGGTAGCTGTACCCAGGTGCACAATCCGTATTACATTGCTCCAGGGTGCTGATAACCTGGGCATTACCGTTGGGACCGTATGAGCACTGCTCCTGCTTGCAGACATCCTTGGGATGCCGCCACTTGTCGCCAATTTGCTTAGTAAAGGCGCTAGATTCCTTCAGTTCGTACTGCACAATGCACAAACTCTTGGGAGGCACTGTGAAAACCAAGTTGACACGTTAAATGATAAATGGGAAAACCCCAAACATCTGTGTACGTACCGCATTTGTGTGTGGGACAACACTCGCCGACTGCTTGCTGTGTGCTGACCTCATAGAAGCGTTGCTGGCAGCTGATTGGCGCTGGAGGGCACTGCTCCGGCTTGCAAACAATCTTCTGAGTGGGACAACAGCCCTCCTCGATCTTGACCAGCTTTTCGCCAGGTAAAAGCTCACGAGGTGGCACCAGTGGCTCACACTCCTCCTTGGGCTTGCATTCTGTGTGGATTAAGTAGTTAGTAAAGGAGTAATACTCGGATAACATTTGCTTGGAATGTAACTTAAGTTAAGAATTAATCCAGCTGTAACTCAAATGTGTTGTGCAATTGCTTGTTTCAAACAGACTCTGATAACGCGAAAGCTCAAGACAACTTGGAAAGTACATTAAAGCTTTCAACAAGATTAATCGCGATTATTTACAAGTTTAACTCGATGACTCCATAGTCTGCATACTTTGTCATCCGAAAGCACAAGGAAATTCAGTATAAACAGCTTAGAAAGCACATGAAAGCTTTCAATGGGATTATTCGTCTTAATTTACAGCTGGTAGCAAATGTCATCTTAGTTTAAGAGGGAAAGTGATAATACTCACCACAAATGTACTGTGGACAGCCGTTGACATCCTTTTTCTGCTTCTTGAACTGACCAGGACCACAGACAGGCATAAGTGGCGCCAGGCACAACTTTTGGGATTCCTTGACCTCAGGCACGCAGCGATAGCGTGGACAACACTCGTTGTCTTGGACAATAGTCGTTGGCTTGTAGCCCTCGGCGCATATGTTCTCCTCAACTTGGCACTTCTTCTGCACACAGGAGCTCTTGCCTGCGACATCGCACTGGCATTCGGTGCACTTGTCCTGCTGCCATTTCTCGCCAGGCAGATGCAGTCCGTCGTCGCATTTGGTGCACGCCGCCTCGGGTATACACTTGCCGGCATCCATGACCTGCCCAGCGGGACAGAAGCAGCCCTCAAAGCGTTCGGAGCTCAGGCACATATCATCGCTATTTACCGTGCGGAAGACCACCTGTGTCTTAACATTAACCGCATCATAGTCGGACATAGCCTTGACGGTATCGCAATTCTTGGCACAGCCGCAGGACTCGTAGACCATATCGGCGGGACAGTCATAAGGACATAGCTGTGGACGACGCCAGTTGGTGCAGATGCCCTGTTTATTGCACTCCTTGGCGTAGGCGGCTAGGGACGAACAGACGCCCTGCTGGGCATTGCCCGGCTTGCAGATATCCTGCTGGCAGGCGGACACATAGGCGATGGGGTTCACAACCAGTCGACACTTTCCAAACAGATCCTCGTTCAGGAATTGCAGACATGGATCCTTTTCTGGCGGCAGCGGTATGCAGTTATCCTTGGGTACATCCTCGCTCAAGCACTCCTGGGCATCGGTCAGGCCCAACTTGGGCTCATCCGCCTGCCAACTCTGTATGACATCTATACCTGGCTTCTTCTTAGCCGGATTCGGCTGCAAATCGTTGTTAGCATCTTCGTTACAATCTCCGCAGAGTCCCTCCATTTTGCTGCCATACTTGATGCTGGGCACGCCCAGCGTGAAGATCAAATCTTCAAAGGAGGCTGTCAGCTCGACGTGCGATTCGGGCAGTAATAGGACCAGTTCCTTGCCCACCACCTGGCGCAATGTAATCCAGCTGTCCTTGTACGGCATCTTCTTCACCTCGAATCCATCCACCAGCACCTGCAACGCTTTAGGCTGATGCGGCACACGCTGCACATGAATCACATGATCGCCATTGAGCACATGCAGCGACTTGGCACAGCTTGTGCCATCTATGGCGCTGACTTGGCCAAGTTTCTTGCAGTCATCCAGGCTGACATATACCTGGAACGTGTGCACGCCCGGCAGGACCACATCTCGGGACAGCAGGTAGGTGCAGTTGCCATTGAAATTGAAGCTCTTGCGATCGTAGGTCATGTAATTGGAATTGCCCAGCGCCTTGCATTCACAATCCTTGCAGTCGGCAATCGGCACACAGTTGGGACCCTTGCGCACAGTTCCCTCCGGGCAATAGCAGCCAGGGAAGCAAACATCCGGCAGCACAGGACAGTCATCGCCATGCAAATTATCACAGGAAGGCTCGCAGCGTCGCTTATAGCAGTCTGTGTGCACCAAAGGTGCCGGACAGCTAATCTCACACTGATGCACCGCTCGCCAGGTTGACAGCGGTGCCAGCGGATTCATACTCAGACATTTCTTCACAAAACTCTCCAGTATGTTGCACTTGCAGGCGGAGGCATCTCCATTATTCGCTTGCAGGCAGTCGCAGGCAGCCTCCAGACAGTAATTGTTCGAGAATTGCTTATAGTTGACCGCCTTGTGGCACTTAGCAAATGAGGGATGGCTGCAATGGTCCAATAGTTTGGTTAGAAAAGGTGGTACTAAAATGACTTGGCATATTGCAAACAATAAATAAGAAAAAGAGTAGTATGCTCTATGTGCACTTTTATATATCTTAAACAACGCTGACTAACAGACTTGACTTGCTAGAAAATCCATTTTACAACCCAGTTTCCACTTATGTCGAAGCTCAGCATTAGGACGCGATTTGAAAATTCCACCTACAAGGATGTAAAACTGTTGTATATTCTGTTTATCATACTTCAAACCTATTTTCACAGATCTACCCAAACATAATTTGATACCTGATTTACAAAATTAGGAGAACTCCAAGAAAATAGCATTGGAAAACCAGTAAGTCAGGTCGGCCAGTTGTGATTAAGCCCAGCTCTGCTCAAATACTTGCTAGATTATATTTCCTGTTTTGTTCTCATCTAATGAAAGATAACTTGAAAACAGCAAGGCCATTTTTGGCGGCTCTAATATCGAAATGACATTTGAATCTCATTTTTAAAATTACAATAAGAAAGGAGTCACATTAATAGCCTGCCTGGTTAAGTGAGCTTCACTTCAATTGCATACTCTTAAAATATCGTACACTTCTTTCCCAAATACCTACTTGATAATATTGCACAGCTGCAGCGCCTTGGACTGTAGCTCTCTGGTGCACTTCTGATCACCACACTGATCCTTGGGCACACGCGTGTCGTACCAGCTGTTGCCAAACTTCTCCGTATTGGCCAGAACTTGGCCATCGGGCGTGCGCTTGTCATCGCGCGGATTGCCATTGTAATAACCGCACAGACCGTCCACAGTGCGTATGAATTTGGAGGAAATGCCGACCTTGAGTATGCCAATATCATCCAACTGCACCCAGAAGCCATATTTGGTGGATACAGCCAGCAGCGTCTTGCCCGGCTTTGAAACCACAAACGAGGCCTTGCAAATGGGCGAATTGATGAGCTGCTCCACAGTAAATTCGAATCCATTGAATTTAAGCTTGAGGCGAGGCAACAGCACAAGCTCATTGCCGGCTTGCAGATCCTTGATGGTCACCACCTTGTGGCAAACCTTGCGGGTCTCATCAGTGCACTGCTGATGCACTGCAACATAGAGGAAGATTAGACTCTGGTCTGTTTAGCTAATATAGTCACGATAGGACTTACCCGATATGGTCCAGCTGCCATTGCTTATGTCTCTGGCTAGAATGTGACTGCAGGGACTATATTTGAACAGGGTGCCATCAAAAGTGGTAAAACTCTTGCCACTAATCTCGCACACATCATCCTTGTTGGGTCGCAGGATGCAAGTGTACTTAAGACAGTCGCCCGCCTTGGCATTGCTCATGTCCAGCTCCACATCGTATTTTTCTGGGCACTTGGGCTCCACACAGGTGAAAGTTTCGTTTTTGTTCACCTCTTTGGTGGGAATGGGCACGCAGGTGAATTCGCTGCAATCCTCCTCCTCCTGATAGTTTAGTGCGCCGCTGGGCATGGCCAGGATTTGCTCATTGGACGAAACAAATTTAGTCTTCTTTATGGTAACGCCATCATCCACAATGGATACTTGTTTGTGGAATGTAAAGATTTTCGACATTTTCCTCGCCTTTTGTTCAATGATTTTGATTTTCATTTGAGGAGGACAAACGGGAGCAGGACACGTGATGACCGTAGCTAAAATAAGTATAAAATATACACAATCAGCTAAAGATCGGAAAAAGTTTAATTCTCACTCACTCTCATTCTTCTCGCGATTTGTTTCCGGCTCTACAGTGAACGAATCCCGACAGCTGGCATCCTCATCATCCGCGCAATCCTGTACGCCATTGCACCACAGAATCTCTGGTATACAATCGCCACTGGAGGGGCACACACGCTGGTGCTTGGGACACGGCTCGCACTTGCAGAAACAATCGCTGGTTATGACCGGACGCAGATGGCGCTCCTCACAAGGAGCACACTTCTTGGGCTTGCAGTTCTTGCGTCCACCCAAAACGCAAACGCATTCCTCGCAAGCAGCATTCTCAAACTTGCTGCCAATCGGATAGTTGACATAATTCTCCACGCAGGGGCACAAATTACGTTGCACACACTTGTTGCCATCCCAGTAGAGCTGTTCGCCGCACTTACACTTGTCACTGGAGCTGCTGCTGACAATGCCATCGCATACATTGCACTTGGGCCGCTCCACGGTCTCCTCGACAATTTCCTCTTTTACGTCAGCTGGGAACAATAAAAGGGTTCAGTTTTATTTCTCTCTCTATAACATTTTCAGATTAATTTGCAATATTTATAAATTGGTACATCAATGAAATGGGCTTTTTGAATTCAAGGATTGGCTTCACAGTTTCATCAGCTCCACTGACTAAAGACTCAATAGTCTTTTTGCTAGTCTCGGAATTCTACACTATCTATTCACAATTAATTACTTACGATATGGTTTGAAGCATCCCAAGGGTTCGATGCGCATGTTTATGTTGCGTTCCCACTTTGCCGGCACCAGCTTCAGATACTGGGTCAGAATGGGCTTCTTAAAGTGATGCGTGCGTGGCGTGTACTCATCCACATTTGCCTCAAATATGCGCGGTTGTCCACTGGGCGACAGCACTGTGTTCCAAGTGGACTTACTCCTCGAGAACATCACCTTGTAGCCCGTTACCCAGCCATCGGGGCCGCCCTTGGTTATAAAGCCGGACACATTGCGAGGCTCCAGAAAATCAAATTCAACAAATTCATTTATCGTATTGGCAAGCGGACGCCAAGCCGCCGGCGTCGATAGCTTCAATAGATCAAGCAGACGTGGTTTTCTGGCCGGCTTTGGTAGCTGCCACAAGCTGCTCGCCTTTAGCTGTTGCTCATGCATCAGACCCTTATCCACGCCCAATTCATCAACACACTCAAGCTCAGTTTGCAGCTGAGGATGCTCCGTGCTGGTGGGCTGCAAAACTGGTGGCTGGGTAGATGGTAACTCGCCACAAATCAGTAGCTCAACGCGCATGGCAATGGATCCGTGCCACTTGAGCGGATAAATACGCAGCGAGCTGGCCTCGATGGGTATCTTAAAAAGTGTCTGAACAGGCGCACGCGAGTCGAGGGGTCCATTAAACATCTGCGGCTTATCCGTTTCATCTACTAGGTAGTTATAGGCAATGCCGTCGTGACTGTGTAGGATCTATAATAAAGATAATCGTTTAATAACTTAAACTTGTATAATCAATACAAAAGAGATCCACCAGGGATCTGTATATGGATGTTGTGATTTCTGATCAGGATTAAAATGTGATTTCTGAAGACATTTACACATAATTCTTGCTACTGCAAGTGTAGTCCTTATTTACCTTAAAAAGCGTCACATAATTGTTGAATTCTGGACTTCCAGCCATGACCACGCCGTAAATGGGCTCCGGGTGTCCAAAGTTGAGCTCTAGATACTGCATTTGATCGTTGATCTGTGGTGACCAGCTGCCGCTACCAGGTGACTGATTCTTACGCAATCGCGCCTTTGACGGAGCATGTTCCGGTGCCAGTTTAGAGCTGGCATTGAAAATACTATCGGGCAATGAGAGCGGGCCATTTTCAATCATGGGAATGAGTCTGTTCAATACAAAGATAATGTTAAAATACTTATTGGAATAGACAAATATCAACAGCTTACCGTTTGGGAGCACAATGCAGCGGTGGGGTCAAGGTCACCGGAATAATAGGTACATTTGGCTCAAATGGTCCTTGAAGAGATTTAAATCAATAAAACTTCAGCTTGTTTTAAAAACTACTTACGACGGGTTGGCTCCGGTTTAGACTCCGGCTTATTGGACACACAGGTGAATGCATTGTCAATGCACTGACAAATCTCCAGTTCGCCGACAACAGGATTGTGTGGCTGCACATACCGCTCCGATTTGTCCATGCAGGGGCATTCATCAGCATCCACACAGGTGTCCTCATCGCGCCAGTATTTGCCCAGTTTGAGACAATCCGGTCGCAGTTTATCCACACAGCCAGGCTTGCAGTGTTCACCGGGCTGGCAGAGGCCACGTTTGCGCAGAATGCTGCCATAATAATGACAATTGTTCTCACACTGATTGGCACACTCTGACCAGACTTTGCCCTCATCGCACATCTTGATGGCCTCCAACTCGGGTTCGGGCTTTGGCTTGCCGCAACTTGGTATTAGCTCCTGCACAATGGCAATGTGATCGCAATTGAACATGGTGGGATTGAACATCATGTAGTCGCCGCAAGTCTTTTCCACATAGATCCAGCCGCCATCCACGCCTTTGGGCTGGCAGTGCAGGAACTTGTGACAATCGCCAGGGTATTCCTTGTATTCCACAACTCCCACATCGCAGCCAGCACCAATTTGTGGCTTTTCAATTGGTTTGGGTGTCGTTACTTCAGTCTCCGCATCGCACTGACAAAAGACGCGCAATTCATAGTCATGGCACTTGCCAATGCAACGCAAACCCGATTCCAAGTTGCATACAACATTTTCATCCATTTGCTCGGGCGGCTCATGCGAATCCTTGACACGACACTGCACCTTCGTCATGTACTGCTTGAGACAGGTGCCATAGATGCTCTCAAGGCGATCATAGCGCGGCAGCTTCTCTTCATCGTTTAGGCGCACAGTTTTCTCTGTGGTATCTGCATCCTTGTCGAACCAGCGTGTCCAGCCGCGCACACATTTCGTTTGATTTTGTGTGGCCAGCGGTGGTTCTGTGGTGCCTTGAACATAGGGTGGCGGTGTTGCTACTGTGGCGGGCGCACCACACTTAACGCCGCTGCAGATTTCCTTGCGCTTTGAGCACCGACAGGTGGCACATTCATCCTGGAAGGTAATATCACCCTCGTAGTAGGTTTTGCCATCCTTTACCATGCATATGGGCTTGCACTCAGCCTTGGGCACACACTCGCGATAGGTGTCGTTTAAGTAGATGAAACCATCCTCGCAGGGCTTAATGTGACAGCCCTCGATGCAGTTCTCTCGGTTGCACATGCGCTCTGCAATGCCTTGATCCAGGAAGTTGTCGCAAGTCTCTACGGCACACGCAGGCGTGCAGGACTTGTAGTCCGAGCAGTGTGGATCGCATTGCATGGCTGTAAGATATCATTATTTATTATAATTTATAGTAGGCTTTAGTTTGTTGAATTTTCATGAAATTGCAGAAAGTTACTTACGGCAGAAATGTTGCGATCTCCAGCGTATATTGATGCCCTTCTGAGCACAGGCATCGGCATAGGCCGCCACAGCTGTACATAGGCATTCGCAATCGCCACCCTGATCGCAGGCGCAAGTATCGAAGATGCAACGCTTCAGATAACGCTCCAAGGGCACCTCGGAGTGGCAGGGCTGGAACAGCTCGGACTTCAGAGCGCCGCACTTTAATTGCGCCCAAGTTTCGCGTTCCGGATGTTGTCGACAGGCATCGATTGGTGCAACGGGTGCTGCGCAATGTGGCTGCAGTTTCCATGCATGACCGAATAGCATGGGACTTGTTTCCAGGCCCAGTGATGGCGTTTGCATGTCATCCTGTCCATTGCCATTGTAGTTGCCACACAGTCCGCTGACCTTGTTGCGCCACTCGTTGCCTAGTTTGACATAAACTCGCGTGCCCTCGTCCCACTTCACTTGCAACTTGAGGGGAATCACTTCGACCACGACAAATACGCCAGCTTTGTAGATATGAAAGGCGTTGTGGCCCTTGGAGTTGACGCTGTCGCGTAGTTCTGGTTGAAGGAATACAAAATTTGTCTTCAGTTAATAAAGCTCGACTTTTAAAGGGGGTTTCAATTAAACAGTGATTACAAGAGCAAGTATTACTTACTTTTAATGGGCGACTTATTAGGATCGACGCTGTAAGCTGTATCAGCACTGAGCAACAAAGACTCCTGCACACGTCCACTTAAAGCAATCTCCAGCGATTTGGAGCAAGTGACGCCCATGGTGCCACACAGGACATTTTGAATGGTTATGCTGAAGCCATCGCCATTGTCAAAGACACCTTTGGAGAGCACATAATCACAGGCGCCCTGGAAGTCAAAGTCATGGCCATCGAAGGTGGTGAAATGTGAGTCGCCCCACACGCTGCAGCTGGATTCACAGCCATTCTTGGAGCACTTCCAGTTGCCTGCCTGGCACACGCACGAATTGCAATCCTCCTTGATCTTGTCGCCATCTTCGTAGCTCTTGCCCGCATGATGACAAGAGCAGTTAGTGGGCAGCACACAAGCCTTGCGGGATGTATCAAAGACATAGCCCTCCATGCACACACAGCCGGGCAGACAATCCGACGAGTCTGCTAAATACTTGTCCATATTCTTGCATGTTTTTGGCTCCTTGGGCGCACATTTGGTAAACTCAGCAAAGGGCTGTTTGGCGCATTTGCTACGCAGCTCCGAAGAGGGCGGATACTTAATATCATCACCCGGATCAGCATCCTGACAATCCCAAACGCCATCCGTGCAGGTGCATAGATCGAGGAACTTGCCACCAGGACGCACTTCCTTATAGCCAGGCAGGAAGGTCATGCCATCAAAGCGGCATTGGCACTTGTTCTTAGGCACACAGACGCCTTGATCATTGATATACTCGCCATGTGGACAGCGACATCCTTCGACACATTCCCGTGTACAGCTGTTCTTACTGGGCAGATCATCGCAGGTCAGGGCACAGCCATCGCCGCATTCGTCAAACACCTGACCCATAGGACACTTGACAGCTGTGGACAATTATAGAAATTAAAATGAATATAGTACAAAATATTATGCAGATTAATATTATAAAACGGTAATCTAATAATTTGTGTTTAGTTTGATTAGTTATCACTCACCGCACTCCTTAACCGTCATCCGCCAGCCGGTTTTGACGCCCTGTCGCATGCACTCGGTGCCGTAGGCGGAAATAATGGGACAGTAACATTTCTCGAGATTATCCTTGCAGGCGCAAGTATCATACAGACAGTCATCATAGAACTGTTCTGGCTCTACTATAAACATACAATCCTGGAAAATGTCCTGCAATAGCCAGCCGCAGTGTTTTTCTGCAAGCGCCCTTTTCTCTGGATTTAGGGTGCAAGGATGCGGACCCTGATGTGTCTCCGCTTGGAACTGGCAGGTGTCCTTGGTGCGCCACTTGTCTGCAAACGCTTCCACAGCCGTTTCAACGTCGCCCTCCGGTGTTAGAAAATCATCCTGTGTATTGGAATTGAACGTGCCGCACAAGCCTTTCGTCTGGCCACGCCAACTGGCTGGTGCATCGATGTAGACGCGAGAGACACCGTCCCACCAAACGCGTATGCCACCGGCAAACTCTACAGTCAAAAATATGGAACTGGCTCGTCGTATCAACACCTCACCACTCCCTAATACCTTGGGCAACTTGGCAATAGGCTTGTCATTGACAACAGTGGTCAGTCCTTGGTCCAGTTTGATTGTAGCCGGTGTGCCATCGCGCAGCAAGAAACGTATAGTTACAGATTTGGTGCACGAAGGATCATCCGGTGCCGCATAGCTCAGTGCCTCCGAAACGGCGCCAGAGCAGGCAACATTCTCCGCCTCCACAGACATATTAGATGTCTTCAGCAAATAGTAGGAGCACTTGCCCATAAAGTCGTAGCGTTTGCCATCGAAAGTCTGGTAATGAGGATCTCCAATGGCGCCGCAACGGGCACCGCACTTATCATCCGTGCACTTCCATTGGCCATTCTTACAGGTGCATGTGTTGCAGTTCTTCTTGATTGTTTCCTCCGGCTTGTACTCGCGTCCGCGTAACGTGCAGGGACACAGCTCACGAGTAATGCACGCATCCTTGTATTGCACGGTACCCTCGGGACAAAAGCAGCCCTCGTTGCATTTGCCTTTTGTGGGCGAAAGGGCTGTCAACTCTGATTCACAGGTGGGCTCCACATCCGGTCCACAGGCGTGATATACGCGTCCAAATCCGCAGCTAATGGCTGTTGACAAGTTTGGAAATGTTAAACAAGATTAGCGCTTATTTATTTAATAAATTTCAATTATTTTAAATACTTTTAATGCATGCGTATTTATGTAACACGTAAAATCATATTGTTCATTGAACTACATTTAAAATCATTCTTTGTATATAAAATATTGAAAGATGGACATTGCACAAACTCAATTTACTCTTTTACCAAAATAAATCTATGAAAAAATGTATAAAAAATGAAAATACTAAAAAAGTATATCATCTGTTTCCGCCCGGGATCGAACCGGGGGCCTTCTGCGTGTTAGGCAGATGTGATAACCGCTACACCACGGAAACAGTTGAACACGGGCGAGCGAAAAAGAGCTTTTGTATTTACGGAAGGTACACGGATTTGGCAATCTGCCAGCCGGCACAGCAAACAAGTTCCAACAAAAAAAAAAAGTGAAAGGCAAAGACAGATAAACTATAGCGAAGGCCTTTAATGAAGACAAAGATATAGTATATGAGGATATATTGAAAAAAATAAAAGCTTTTATATAAAAACTTAATTGTCAACCGATCGTTCCTATGGCAGCTACATATATGTTATAATGGTCCGATCTGGCAGGTTGCGACATACTTATAAATATATGTATGAACTGGCTGAAGCAATAGAAGCATCTGTGCCAAGTTTCATCAAAATAAACAGGGAGATTATCGGTATATCAAGAATATATAAATACTTTGTATAGAATGGGGGTTAGAAGCGTCTCCTGCGTTTCACATTAGATACTCGTTAGAAAATTATAAAACCCTTTACAAGGATATATAAAATTCTACTTAAATAAATCAGGTAATTAGTTTGAGTCTGGTATTAGAAATGCTGTAAACTAAAGCTATCGTACTTTAAAATTGTAATCATATTAAAATAGTATATATTAGCAAGTTCATCTACTCACGGCAAATTTCCAGATTGCGCCAGCCGTGCTGCAATTGAATGCCCTTGAACATGCACTCCTTGGCCAACATGGCTATGGCATCGCAATTGCAGCTCTCGGGCTTCTCGCGATTGGCACAATTGCAGTAGTCCGCTATGCAGTTACGGATAAGTGCATCATAATTGAAGGGTTTGATGCAGTCGCTCAGCTTATCATTGGCCAGTAGACGCTCACAGACATTGGCAGCTTTCTGTAGCTTGCTCTGTTCGCAGGATTCAATGCCAAATTCGAGCTCGGCACTGTTCTCAACTCGACACATTTCATTGGTATCATCCACACGCCAAGCATCGGCGAATGCCTTGACTGTTTGCAGCTTCTTGCCGGTTCTGGACATCAGGTCGTTGCTATAATCGCCATCCAGCGAGCCACATAGACCACCCAACTTGCCCCACACGACTGGGCCAGCATGCACGGCCACATATTGGTAATGATCCCAGTCCAACTTGAGACCAATTGATTCCAGATCAATTCGCACATGTTGTGCCACTGGCGTCACCTTCATGCCCATAACCTGTACGGGTATGGGCAGCTGCTTAGCGGGCGTGGATAGGCGCATTGTGCCATCTACAGAGTAGGGGATAAGTGTTTTGGCCATGGCTTTAATCAACGGCCTACTCACTCAAATTCTCCAGGGTGTAAAGCACCGATTGCCACAGAATCTTTAGCGTGTGCGCACATCCATAGCCGGAGCCATAAGGACATGCCTTGAGTGTGATATCAAATGTCCCAGATACTTTATCAGTTGTCAGTGTATGCGAACAGGACAGGGGCGCTCTGCAAGTAGTACACAAATTATTTGCAATATTTGTTATGTAAATGTGGTGATCCTTTAGAGTAAGCTTTAAATATCGATATGTTCCCGCCAAATCATTGGCAGTGAGAAGATGAACTTATAGAGATGCCAGACCTTGGGAACAATAGTCACTAAAAATTTTCAACGCGGCAGGTTCATCTCCTCACTGTCATTGGGCTGGTGTTGCCAACTATCGATTGAAAAGCTAAAGTGAAGTGATCGAAACAAAAAAGGATTTTAAATTCTTTTCAAAGAGCTAAGCAAAAATCGTACTCTTTGTTCCCAAATAAATTCAAAACCTACAAAATTTAGTACTTACTTGAAAACCAAACCGTCGAATGTTTTTATATTAATGCCTCCCCAGGTGGTGCACATTGCCGGCTTTGGAGTTTTATCAATAACCACATCCACTTCACTGCTCATGTACAAGGAGTAGCTGCCAGCGGTTGTAATTGTTTCCTCCGATGACCACCATTCCTGGAAAATATAGCCCAACATAAGGCTTTGCACTTAAATATACCCGCTAAGATGCGAACCTACGCTTCTGCGCTCCATATCCTTGTACTTGGCCAACAATGCCAGCAGAATCTCACGCTGGCTCCTCACTTCAGTGGAAAATTCACCACTAAAAGCACCTCGATAAGTGTGACCCGACTTTTGCATATGGGTTACTTGTACTTTGCCGGATTTAATGGTATAACCAGGTGCTGCGAGGGAAAAACTTTTAAGTTCATAATAACTAAATGAACATTCGCTTAGGGAAACTCACGAAATATGCAGCTGGGCAATGGCGCTGGCAAATAAATACCATTCTCATATCTACATTTGTATTCAATATCTAAGCGACCTTTCACCTTTACGCCCGGAATGTCAGCACAACTGAAAGTGCAGCGTGCCTCCTCCATATCATAGGCACACTTGTAGTTGCCATTGAAATTGGTATTAGTCACATTGCAGCTTGAAACGCCTGTGAAATATAGTAATAATATTTTGAAGAATTATGGACATTTCTTTAATATATAGTATACTCACTGTATTGACAGAAGGCGCCGCGATTCATCTTGGAGCACTGGCAAACATTGAAGCTGATGCATTGACCGCCATTCTGACAAGCCGGTGAACAGGTTGCTATAATATAAAAATTAACTAATAGTTGATTTATAATACGAGCTCAACTTACGTCCACAATCTGGCACCTTTGCCAGGCCAGTTTTGGGGTGCAACCATTGACCGTTGCGGCACTCGATGTTTGTAATACTGCTGCCATCCGGAAACTGAAATCCCCGCATGCATTCGGCATGACAAATGCTAGAAAATGAAATTTTCAATTGAATTTGTTGTTAGTTGAAAGAAATTGATTACATTTATACATATATCTACCTAACTGAAGTTATTATTACTTGTATATGAGACGGTCAGTGCACAGAATGATTAATTCCATCAGACACAATAAAATCTTAACATTACTGAAGATTATCAAGTATCTTATTAATTGAATATACGGTTATCTGAAAACTATCTCTGTTTTTATAGCTTCTACTATATATATTTGAACTTATACTATTATAAAGGGAATTTTAAAAACTATGACATTATTTCATCGCATTTCCTAACTTTTAAATGGAGTTAACCAATCTGTGCACTGGCTCATATCTTTTAGTGATTTATACATTCATTAATTGCTCCAACGATTTTAAGCTTATGCCTTTAAAATTGTCAATAAAATGTCAGAAAATAATATTCAAATTGAATCATAAGGGCAGCCCTTCTACCTTTATAGAATTTTGTTTAAATATAAGTACTAAAATATCAAAGAGTAATATAATTAGTACATATTGCAGATATTTATTAAAGTAATAATTAATAATATAATCATGCAGAGGCAGAAACGTTTGCGCTAAAATGGCATACTTCCCAATTCGAATTTTTAATTAAAATTAAATTGTTTATATTATAATTACGAACGATTTGACAATATCGGAACAGGCCGAAAAGTAATTAAAATAAAATAATAATTAAAATCATTTTTAATTGCGTATACGCATTCGTAACTCAGAAAGAAACTTACTTGCTATTGCAGGATACCTTAGAGTTCTTAGGCACTGCCGGCCTGGCTGCACACACGGACTTCTTGTACTGACACAAAGGACCCGAGAAGTTCTCCGGACACTGACATAGGCCAGCTGCCAGGCATATGCCATTGTTCTCGCATGGTGGAGTGCATATAGGCTGACACGGTGGTATTTCGCTAAACTCCGAATTGCGTATTATCCAGCCATCATTGCTGCAAAATAGATCCAGCGCTTTTGTGGTCGGGGAAAAGGTATAACCATCCGGGCAATACACTTGGCAACGGCCCTTGCCATCGCACTTGGACAACACATTTTGAGGCAGTGTAATCGAGGCACATTTCCCATATGCCCTCAACTGCTGCGGAGCATTGCCATAGAAATTGCCCTTAACACTAAAGAGATATATTATAATTGAAGTTAGCAGATACTGGATTGTAGTTTAGCTCAAATTACCCTTTTCCCATGCCAAAAAGTCCGAGCGCATTGTGCATCAAATTCGAGCTAAATTGAGTAATAGATGAAATATTGTCTTATATTGTTTTCAAGTTGCATAAACTGTATACATAATATAGGTCAAATCGGGTATATATCATATAGATACGCAAGTGTAATACATATATAGAAGATCTTATAAGTTCTTAATCAGCATATACAACTCAATCGATCTACAGATCGATCTAAGTTATTAAAAGGATTAAATGTACAAAATTTGGTATTCATGTACCATTTTGCTTGCCTTATACAGGGTATATTTTCGTTGAGTATGCCTGACTAAAGCAATCTCCATTTCTTTGTTTTGTTTTTAGTGCTCACCCTGATGTTTTAATGCCTCCGATGAATGCCCCAGCATTAGGAGCATAGCCTCCACCTCCATGTCCACCTTGAGCGGCACCATCACTGTAGCTGTAACTGTATTGAGCACTGTAATATTTTAAGTTAATAAGTATTTAATATTATTATTATCTCGTTTCCTTTCAGTTTATTACGTAATCATACCTAACAGGGGGCGCTCCACGTAGATTAAAACTTAAATGGCGCTCGTCGCGTTCCTTATCGTAGACATCCGGTACGGACTGAGCCAGGGGGCTATAGAGTGCGAATAATTTGCAAAGTGACATTGAATTAGATAAAGTATAACAAGTACAATGCTTAAGTTAATATAAAGCAGCTAATTATAAAGCTGTGCTAATCTCTGTTCATGTATTCCTGCGGAAACGGAAATCGCTCGGAATTGAGTTCCAAAATTTATACTGTACGCTTCTTAGAGATTACTTATATTAGAGAAATTTGGTTGGATTAAACAATACGGCATACGTATATAATCTAAAGCCTTATACATAACTGTATTCATTCATTTTTGATCAACTATTAAATTCCTTACAAAGTTTTCGAAGTTGGCACTGAACCCATAATTCTAAATTATTTGTACTATAGTTTATGGAACGCTACATGACATTTTACAGTAGAGATCAGGAGAATTTGATATTTTACAGTAGAGATCAGGAGAATCTGTTTGAATATATAACTATAAGTCCTCTCCAAGGACCAACGATATTTAAATAATAAAGAAAAATAAATAATAATTTAGAAAAATTAAAAATAACTTAGCAAATACTATAATAAGCCTTAAACATAATTATACGAAATTTTAGAAGAGCCTGGTCATTCTGGCAACTAATATTCCATGTTATAGTATGTTTTACTTGTAGCACTAGAATGATAAATAAATAAGTTACTCTTAAGCTACAAATTTGACAACGTTTGATTTAAAAAGTGAAAAGTTGGACTCTTTTGTGCAAATGCTTACTTTTGCTCATAGAAATATTATTATAATATTAAATGTTTAAAGGATTATAAGTACAAGCAATCCAAATGATTGAAATCAATCAAAGAAGCTCTTAAAAAAAATATATATACATATATATTTTCCATATGTTTTAGACATCTGCATGAATGCATCCAAAAGGGCAATTGAATCATTCATTCTAAAAACGTGCATTCATGCAGACCTCTAATAAGTTGATTAATTTCTTATTTTTAGATTTTGTATAGCATACTTTTTATGCCAAAAGTTTACTTTAGTTATCAAACTTTAAAATAAAAAAGAACGTTTCTAGTCTTGGTAAATGTTTTAAACTTGAGCTGCATTAGTTTCTTATATATTTTTAAACACATTTTAAAAATTGAATATTTTACAATATATAAAGTAGCGGACAATGAAATTTAGAGTAAAATAATTTGAAATTTTTCACTTTTTAATATTTTTCTGGACATCTTTCACTTTACGATAGAAAAACGCGTCTTTAATTTAAAGCAAATGAAGCAATCTATAGTCTAAAAATGTTTTCTGTTCTATATATACGTATTTTTTAACGCTTATGTGAGTGTCCTAGTTATTTGTCCGCTACTTTATGTATAAATAAAATAGTCTGTGGGCTTCACTCACTCTATGCTTTGATCATCCTCGTCGGACATCACTATATCACCTTCTTCGGCAGTGACATTGCTGAAAATGACCAGCCAAGCCAAGAAGAATATAAATTTATATGCCATTTAATGGCTGGCAAAATATCCTTTTCTAATAGAGCAGCTTCATATATAGCACTGGTAATCCGTTATCCTTTGGTTATTTAAATAGAAAACACTGGTAATCCGATATCCTGTGGATCCTTAAGATCCAATTCACAAATTATTAGTGCACAAAACTCAACTATTCACTTTAAAATATGTTCACAACGAGAATTAAAATATCGAGGCGACCGCGCGAACGCAACTAATGAGAGCTTTAAATTTTCAGCGCCTTTTATAGGCCTGAATCTCAAGACCGTCTCCATTTTGTTAAATTCTAATCGCAATTCTCGTGCTGCCCACAACGAACGTCAAATGTGCTGATTTCTACATTATGCGCGTTTCAAATTCACTTTTTCTCGTCTTATCGACTTTGAATATGCCAAGTTGAAGCCAAGTTGAGCGCTGGGAGTGCAATTTGTAGCGATAATGGTGTTTCTCGCTCTCAATGATATTTTGAACATGGCATAATAAGTTTTCAAGGCTGAGATTATAAGTATATTACATAAAGAATTAAATAATAATGAATAACGTCGCCATTTAGTTTATCAATCTCTAAACAAACTATGAATGAAATATATCTCATGTGCCTATTTTACTGTCAATGAACTTGAACATTTTCAAATACAAATAAGTTAAAGGCGCGCTTCTTTTTCTTGTAACGGCATCTTCTGTCAATTATTTTGCTGCATATCGATTTTAGCCGATAGCATGCTCAACAATGCTGCCCATAAATAAACAGCGTGATGGGTCGCACCTGTTGCTGCCCGCCTATTTTAAAAATTGCAAGCAAATATACATTTTTGTTTACAAATGCATAACTATGCTGTAGATTTATTTATACATTGTACCATACGCTGTATGGTGAAAATATATATATTCATCACAGGAAATTACAATTATCAGGGTGCCCCATATAAATTTTAAAAACATTTTTTTGGGGTACAGGATGTTGTGATAAACATTTTGCCAAATAAAAGATAAACATAATTTGCAGTTATTTATAGTTATATATATTGTGCGTTACGTCGTCCCCTCAAGGTTTCTTCATATAAGGTTCAATATCGTTCTGCTGACGCATTGCCTCCGTTTCAGCGCCCACAGCACAGGCCAGCAGGGAGTTGACAGTCTGCTCCTCACCCGCCTTATACACATAGCCATTGGCCTTATCAATGTGATTGCGCAGCCTTAACATGCTGTCCGTGCTGAAGACATCGAGCAGCTTAAAGGACACTAAGGCATAATCCTCAACCATTGAGCAAATGGCTTCGTTGAGCTTTCGATATTTGCGCAATGTTGGATCATCGTCTAGTTTCTCCAGCAAATACTTCAGATCCATCACATCCGTGTAGTAGTCCACATTGAAGTGAAGTCTGGACTCGTGTTTGCGCAACAAATCCGCCTTGGACAGCACATTTACATGCGGCAAGCTCATGCGCAGCATTGTATTTAGCGCCATCAGCAGTGTAGCTATAAATTTTGCCGGCTCCGAGCAGTAATGCGAATCGATAAGATTCACTGTAACCAGACTGTAGCGTTCCCGCTCCAAGCGCTCAAAGACACGCGCCATGGCTGTGTGATGTGTGTACAATTCGATTTGACCCGGACAGTCGAAAAGGAAATAGTTGTGGGTGGCACTCAATTTCTGTAATGCCGGCAAGAGCCAATCCTCAATGTGCTGCTCCAGGTACTCGGCACAGTGCATGAGCGCTCCGTTGGGTCCCAGCTTCAAGTGCTCCATGCAATCCTCCACGGTGATCAGCTCCATTACGTTGACCACCGGCTCATAATCCATGTTATCATTACCGGGATCCAAATTGACGACGCCTACTTGTCGGCCCAGTTCTCTATAGAATTTCTGTGCCTCGTTGCAGTATGTGGTCTTGCCAGAGCCGGGTGGTCCAATAATAAGCTGGCCATAGCGTGGATTTTCTACTTTCGGCTGCGCTCGTTGCAGCATTTTTCAACAACGCTTTGCACTTGTTTTGGTGTACGTTATTTCAACAAAAACAATTTATAAATAAAATCAATGCAATTTATTTGTTATTGTTATGATCAGTGTGACAGCGAATTTAAAGTTAGAAATACTCAATTGGCAACTTCAAATTATCCAACAGAGCTATCGATAATTCTTGTAAGTTAACAGAAATGTATGGTCACTTTAATTGATTACCGCTTATTTATTGCTCAACTAGTTTTTTCAAGATGTAAGGCCTCCAACCAAGTAACAAAATTAATTTGCAGATATATTACTTAATATATTAAGCTGATATCAACTAAAATGTTGCCTTATATAAAGTACGGCAGTATTTACTACACTGCATGAAAACAGTCCGAGGGCTGGTGTGCTGTTACAACTCTGTTAATAATTGAAAATAAGCAGCTGTTAAATTCAAATTTGAGACACATTCGCCGTTCCAAAATGGTTAACTCCTTAATAAACATCCATAAATAAGCCGTTTCGTTATAATTTCATACTAAATTGCAGAAGCAAGAACATATTTTAGAAATTCTACAAAAAGCAACTGTTAATAACAGTTCGGTAAAATGTTAAGCTTTGTCGCTGTTAACAGAATAACAACAACGCGACAAATCAACGCCATCCCTGCTCGCGTATAGTACAAGTGCGGGTGCTTTTTCACACGATAATAGAATTCCTATTTATACAAAGCAATTAGAAATCCTAAGCCACTACAGCATTAGCAATGGCGCAACCACAACAACCGGCCTACGAAAACAGTGAGTTTTAGTTATAAACCGCCGCTAAGATTTCTATAAAAGGTAGACAAACGGGGGGGACAAAGCCGCAACAAAAAAAAATTGTAATGAGTCAACCCCAGAGAACGGTAAAAACAGCGGAAATGCTTTGATATGACCATAAATGGAAGTTAGCCAGTCGTCGGAACAGCGTCGCCGTCATATTCAGATAAACAAACTTTGGGAGGGGGATTCTTTGACCCGGTGAAAGCAAAGTAAACCGGCTAAATTACGCCGACCGCACCCTGTTTTTTTTATCTACTACTCTACTACTTACAGCTGTTAAGCGCTGTGATTTATTTGAATTTTGTTATATTTTTTTTTGCAGAAAATATCTATGCAACGCTACCGCGAACTCAACGTGGCCAACCCATTGTTTTGGGCTCGGATCCCAAGGGCAAGAACTTTCTTTATGCCAATGGTAATTCGGTGATAATCAGAAATATTGAGGTAAGTTCATTTGATACATTTCTTTTGAATGTATCTGCGCAACATTTTGGGGTCATTATACAAAATATGAGCCGACTGTGTTCCATAAGGCGAATAATGTTTTATTTTTGGACTGCGCACAGCAGCTGCAATTTTCAAGCGTTATATTCCACTCGACCATGGGGTAATTATAATGGGTGCTGCCGCTCTCTTTCGCGAGTTACCAAATTCTCAGCTGTAAAACGATCGGTGCTCTTACCAAAGTTCTTAAAAGTATTACAGCAAAACTATATATAAGGGGTGTTCAATTTGGTTGCCACTAACGAATAGTGTAGACTTCTGATACAGACATATTTATTAAATATCTAATAGTAATGTTAAAATTTAAATTTTTATATACATTTACCTTAAATTTATTTGGTTTTAATTACTATTTTGTGTGGAAATAGTACTTCTTAACAAATATCTTGAATATAAACTTTGAATCTCATTTAAAATGATTTTAAAACTTTGTTTATTAACTGTTTATAGTTGATTTGATTCATTTTTATATTATTGTTGTTCTTAACAATCGCTCGATGCGTAATATTTCTCGTCTATTTCATTTTTATATTATGTTCCCGAAGGGAAAATAGTATATTGGTTTTAGTTAGCTCGAAGTCAAAAAAGTATAACTAGAATACAAAATATAATAAAATATATATATAGTTATATGAAATAAAATTCAAAGTCTACACGAAATAGCCATTGAAACTAATCTAATCCATACTATGAATAGTTAAAAGCATCTTTATAATCAAACATTGCTAAAAACTGTATCCTTTTAATTTAAAACAATTTAGGAATCTACAAATTTGATTGAAATGAATAAATAATAATATTTCTTTATGCATCATTCAGATAAAGATCTGTCTATTTATAAAGTTAAAATATTCTGTGAATACCCTTATTATCATACTAAAAACGATCGATAATAGCGACTATCGATAACAGTGACTATCGAACGTTATCGAATAATTTCTTTATCGGCAGTTTTCTAACTCTTATACACAGTTACCCAAATGCATCTATATTATCAATTGAGAGTCAAAGAAACGAATAAGCTTGCGTACTCAACAGGTAACTCGCGGTTCTCATGGCAACACCCTGTATTATTACCCCATGCTCTCGACTCTTCAGATAGATGTACACATTTGTGCGTGTGTGTTGGCTGTTCTAAATTTATTTAACACACATACACATATATTATACATATAGCAGCAGCCGGCGCGGCTTTTTCAAAATACAAAAACAACACAGAAAATTTCTTTCTGCCCACGCAACATAATTATGATGTTGTCGTTTTTGCTCTCTATAACAAAATTGCCTGTAAATATTATTAAACTTTTTATTAATTTGTTGAATTTTGTTGTTTTGTGCACCTTTCTTGATTTGCCTCGTCACGCTCTGATATTCAACGTCGCCTGCCCAGAATCCAGCGATAGCCGATGTCTACACGGAACACTCATGTGCAGTGAATGTGGCCAAGTATTCGCCCAGCGGCTTCTACATTGCATCCGGCGGTAAGTTTAACCAAAGCAGCCACCGTGAAAGAAGCCTTTAAAAAACACCACAATATTCATGGCCATGACTCACGTCAGCTGTCAATACACAATTACCATATAAACTGAAGCCATTATCTTATCGCTGCCAATTGAGAATTGAAACCCCAACAAACATTTTATTTTGAAATGTATTTAAAAAACCCTATCCCATGTGTTCCTGATCAGCAGCAGAGCTAGACCTACTTATACTTAATACGAAAGCCATTTAGTCTTTAGTTTCGATGTTATCTGTTAAATTATCTTTAGGGTCTTATCTGTGTACTTAAGTTTTTATACAGAAACAGATAAATTCAATCAAAAATGGGTTTGTTTGCTGGGTAATTTCTCATTATCTTACTCATATAACGTTAATATGCTACAGTTTATATTGTTAAAATTCTATTCATTTATTTATTTATTTTTCAATAATCTTAACTGATTACTCATTTTATAAACTTTCTCTTACATTTATACAGATGCCTCGGGCAAGATTCGCATTTGGGATACGGTTAACAAGGAGCATTTGCTTAAGAACGAATACCAGCCAATTGCAGGACCCATTAAGGACATTAGCTGGTCGCCGGACAATCAGCGCATTGTGGCCGTTGGCGAGGGACGCGAGCGTTTTGGCCATGTCTTTATGTCCGAAACGGGCACATCGGTGGGCGAAATTAGTGGCCAATCCAAACCCATCAACTCGGCGGACTTTAGGCCAGCCAGACCCTTTAGAATTGTAACCGGTGAGTACTTGAGCTGGCAGCCAATTGAGTTTGTATTTTAATCTTATACATGAAATTGCAGGCAGTGAGGATAACACGATCGGCGTCTTTGAGGGTCCTCCGTTCAAGTTTAAAATGACAAAGCAGGAGCACTCGCGCTTTGTGCAGGCCGTGCGGTACTCGCCTGATGGCAAATTCTTTGCCTCGGCGGGCTTTGATGGCAAGGTGTTTCTGTACGACGGCACTAGCTCCGAGCTGGTGGGAGAAATTGGCTCGCCAGCGCACAAGGGTGGCGTTTATGCACTTGCCTGGAAGCCAGATAGCTCTCAGCTGTTAACCTGCTCCGGCGACAAGACCTGCCGCCTCTGGATGGTGGAGACACGTGAGCTGATTTCCGAGTTCGTTATGGGCAACACCGTGGACGATCAACAGGTGTCGTGTCTCTGGCAGGGGGAACATTTAATAACCGTCTCGCTGTCCGGCGTTATTACTTACTTGAATGTGGACGATCCTACCAAGCCATTGCGCGTGGTAAAGGGTCATAACAAGCCCATTACGGTGCTGGGATTGAGCGATGATCGCAGTACTATCTATACGGGTAGCCACGACGGCATTGTGACCAACTGGAATTCTGGCAATGGCGTCAATGATCGCATCACTGGTACTGGTCATGGCAATCAAATAAACGGCATTGCCGCCTGGGATGATTTTGTCTATACCTGCGGCATTGACGACAGTCTGCGCCAGTTCAGCGTTGAGGGCAACAACTACACTGACTATGTGGTCAAGCTCAATTGCCAGCCACGCGGCTTGGCTATCTTGCGCAATGAGAACATTATTGCATTGGCCTGCATTACGGAGCTTACTTTGGTGCAGGATCAAAAGAAGATATTCTCGCTGCCCATTAAATATGAGGCCAGCTCCATAGCGGCCAATGCGGACACTTTGGATGTGGCTGTGGGCGGAGATGATCAAAAGCTGCATATCTATTCACTCAAGGGCAGCACGCTAGAGCTGAAGACGGAGCTGGATCATTTGGGTGCTGTCACCGATGTCGCGTATTCGCCTGATCTTAAGTATTTGGTTGCCTGCGATGCGCATCGTAAGGTTGTGCTCTACTCGGTGGAGGAATACAAGGTGAGTAAGGAGACAAGCAGAAAATAACCAATTAAAATTGAAGTTACTTCTAGTTCAAACTTCATATTTAATCAAATCTGACCACAATATCTTATAGCTGCCATTGGAGATGGTTAGCTTTGCCCGTTCTCTTCCATAAATGCATTAAATCAGAAGTCCTATTGTCCAGTGGCTCTAATTTCTTCGGATTAAGTCAAATCTGGCCCATTTATCCCTCAATTTACTCTTATGCTCACTAGAATAACCTTTCATACATGTATAGTTCTTGTTTAACAATCTTTTTGCCATTTAAAACTTATACGTTTTCTTTTGATATTGCAGCCGGCTCATAATAAGGAATGGGGCTTCCATAATGCGCGCGTCAACACTGTTGCCTGGTCACCCAACTCACTCCTAGTTGCTAGCGGTTCGCTAGACACCACCATTATTATTTGGTCTGTGACCAATCCAGCCAAGCACACCATCATCAAGAGTAAGCTGGAGTAAACTCTTAAACGATTTATCAATTAACATTTTTGTTCTCTCGCTTAGATGCACATCCACAATCGCAAATTACGCGCCTCGTGTGGCTGGATAATAACACTGTGATCTCCACTGGACAGGATTGCAATACCAAAGTCTGGCATGTGGAAACTATTTAAAGTATGCCAAATGAAAAATTGAACAACGAGAAAAACAGCGCAGCCAGCGCATATTTTTATACTTAATCAGAGTGAAAAAAAATAGTAAGAGAGATGGATCCGTTTAAAACCCACAAGCAATTTGCCAAGCTGCTATTCTCGCTACGGCGTCAGCTTCATTTCATTAAGTGCAACAGTTTAAATTTAGATATTTATATTACGTAATCGTGTCCTTTAATTTTAAGATCAAAAAGTGTTTTGCTAATCATATCATGGATAAAGCTATTATTTTTGCATATTTTTAATAACTACATAATTATGAGTATTCTTTGAAAGATTGTCCCCCCCAAAGTCCACAATATTATGCTTGTGTGTGTTTTAAAACAAATTTTTGATACTTATACAACTGAACTACAGTTTAAACATATTATGTATAAAGTGCGCATGCGTACGTAAATTATTGTATTATGAAATGAAATAAAATAAAATAGTTTTTGCATAAAAATAATACGACTTGACGTTCTTTTGTGGCTTAAAATTTATTTTGATCTTGGTTTTTGTAGGTCTTCACCTTGTCTTTTTGTGTGCATGTTTGTGCTTGTGTGTGCGTGTTTTTTTTTTTAGTGTATAATTATAATATTTATAAAAATTGCACTTAATTTACTAGAATGTGTAGGCGTGTGTGTAAGAGTGTGTGTGTGTGGAGTTTGTAGAAGGTATTTTTGAAAGCCTCGCAATATGCTTACAGTTTGTGAGCAACGCACAGTTTGAGTGCACTCAGTGCCACTAAAACTTTAGTTATGTCAATCTCAAACAGTGACAGTGCTGCCACAACTTTAGGTTTATCGAATCGCTTTATCGATAAGTGCAAGTAACTCTAACAAATGGCGCTAAAGTTAACAAGTAGTGAGATGCAAATTATAATTAAAAACGAAAACAAAAACGACGAATTGCGCTAAGTATCACAGCCGGGTCTAAGACGTTGGTTTCGGTAAGCGGTGGGGTTGTGTTTTTTGTGTGTGTTACGTGTAGTTGTGCTTTTTTTTGAGTGTTTAACTAAGTTAAATTGTGGCCGATGTGCCCGTTTCGCTGCCCGCCTCGCCATTGCTGGCCGCTGGCGTCTCACTCTTGATGGACATGGGCGCCTCGTGCGCCAGATCCAAGGCTGGCGCTGTGCTGGATTCGGCCACTGCTACAGCAGCCGCAGCAGCGGCTAGCTGAAACTGATTGGGCAGAAACAGGTAAGGATTGGTGGACAGCGAAACCGAACCCGAGGCTGAGCCTGGGCCAGACGCTTCGCCAGCTGCCACCTCTGCACTGGTTGCAGTTGATGACGGCGCAGACGCTGACGGGGACGTTAACGTTGACTGCGCAGTCAGCTTTGTCACGCGTTTGCGTCGCGCCTCGTTCTCGCAAGGCGACGGCGCGCCAGGATGACGATAGCTGACATGCTTGCGCAGCGCATCCTTGCTGCGCGATACATGGGAGCAAACATTGCACGCATAGCTGAAATAAATTGGGATTAGTTTAAGTATCTGGCTGTTGTTCTAGTTGCAAACTTACCGCACATTCTGATGCGTCTCGAGATGCACACGCAAGTTGTATTGATTGCTCAGCTGTTTGTGGCAGATGAAGCAAGTGGCATACAACTTGGAGTTCGATGGCGGCTTGGTGGGCGTGGCCATCTTCTCGGCGCTGAGTGACAACAAATTCGGCTCCGATTTGACGCTAATTAGTTGCCCACCCGCCGCCGCTGCCGCCGCCTCCCGTTGACAGGCCGCATATTGTTCGATGTGCTGCTGGAGCTTGGCATGATCCTCGGGTGTTATGTAGGGCGTGCTGGCATGATGGGAGGCCTGCTGTGCCGTTGTGGGCGTGGCAGCGGCATTGTAACTGGGCAGCTTGGCGCTGCTGTAGAACGGGCCCACGCTCAGTGGATTATTGTAGCCGGGTGAGGATTTGACGACAGGCAGCTGCGGTGAGAAGTGGGACATGGTCTGCGGCGCAAGTGCCACCGGTGAAGTGGGCACAATTGAACTGGGCGCACCACATTCTATAGGCGACTTGTTAATATTGGTTGTTCTCAGATTTTCCACAATTTTGTTAATGCGCTTGACATCCTTTTGTTGCTGTGCCGGTGAATTGCTTTGATTACCAGTTGTGCCCGTTGCACCAGTTGTCTTCAGCCGCTTGGCACCGTAGCAATCCTCCTCCTCCAGGCTGTTCTGATAGAGTTGACACTGCTGCTGGTACTTGGCCAGCAGCTCTGTGGTCTTGTTGAGCGCCGTTTGTGAGAAGTTCAAGGGTTGCGGCAAGAGATTCGGATAGAACTGCAGCGACTTGAGAAAGAAATTCTCCAGCGGTGTGCCCAGCTTGTTGGCGAGGAGTGGTGCCTGCAGCGTGGGATTTGGTAGTTGCGGCATGGGCACACTGGGCGTGATTGTGGGCGTGGGCGATGGTGTTCTGGGAATGTCATATCCCAGGGGCTTTTCAATATTCACAGACTCCTTATACGTCGTCGGGGCGGTGGCGGGAGCGCTCTTTGGTGTTTTGGGAAGCTATAGGGAAGAAGAGAGGTGAAATTAGGTTTGGTATATATTATTTACTTTAAATGCAGTTTCATTTTAAATAATCTTGAGTATTTTGCAAAATATGCCATATTCAATTCAAAATAAAATAGGTTTTTAATTATTTCCAACACTTTTTACCCAAAGAGTTTTTTATTTCGATTTCATAGACTCGTCCTTGTACACGGTTGAGTTTTTTGATTGTTCGAAATGTTTCTGACCTCAACTTTTGGAAATACTTATATCAAACTACAGAAATGAGCTCTTAAGACCTCTTGGGTCAACAATTTCAAAATATTTCAACTACCTCCTGAAGTAAAGTACATACTTAGAAAGAAGTCTTCTATGAAAGCATTGTGATATCTTAAAAAACTAAGGATGCAGGCACCTCTCTATCTTGGACACAAGATCGGATAAAACGGCCATTTCAAAAAAAGGAAACTTGAATATTTAAATGTCAGGAAAGTTCAGCTTAAGTCAACGTTCAGGATGCTTTGCACTTACATTATTATTTTGTACATCCGCCAAACCCTTGATGCCCAATGTTTCAGCCAGATTGAGCAGCATGGGTATCTGCTCCTCATACACATTCACCTCACCCGAGTACATGAACGTTAGGAGGGCCACAATGGCGCCAAAGCTGGCGCCGGGTATAATGATGACCGGATGATTGCTGGCCTCCAGGGCGCGAAAGATCTCCATGAAGAAGCTGCTGCAGGCGCTAAGAACCACACGATGGGCACGCAGCAGGCGACCCTCCGCCGATATGGTCACATCCGTCAGCTGCGATTGATCCAGCAGCACCGGCAGTGTGCTCAGCAAACTGGTCTGGAATGAAGATGTTGTTGTTGTAGTTATAAGGTGGGGGGCAATTGGGTCACTTGATCATATAAATAGTATGAGTAGATTTGGCAGCCCAGCTGCCGGGTCTCTGTAGACGGTTGGCTGGCTAATTTTGTGATTTGGCCCTAGGCTGGGAACATCGCCCGGAAAACATTTGGAGCAGATGCGCCGGGCGACACTTAATGGCAGCTGAGCATTAATTGCAACTGCGTCGCGTTTTGTGGTCGCTTCGAAATTAGATTTAGTTGCTAGTAAAAATTCTTTGGATTTTGGCAATTGCACGAAAATTTCATTTATTTGACATTTTTTTTCTCTTCTTCGTTGTTGTCCCCCAACATACTCCGCGCCGCTCTCTGCTGTCTTTGGCTATTTTGGACAGCTTTGTGCTCCATCCCTCCCTGTCACCAACCTACTGCGATCTGTAGTAAACATTGGCGAGCAACAAAATTGTCACTATATGAAATGCGGAAAACTATGTGTGAATAGGTATATACGACTCGTACATATGTACATCTATGTATATACCCTATATATAGACGGGTGACATTTCTCTGGTCGCTTCTTGTGAACGATGTCCAGTCAATTTTATGCCCGAGGCCAACCCCCCAGATAATACACCATATAAACTGTGTCGGGCATATGAGTCTGACGCTGATGTCGTCTATAAAAACACTCATTTATATTCATTTAAGTTTGTGGTGCTTTGAAAAGCACATTAAAGGTGATAAATCATAAAATTGGCTAAGTAGTGGGTAATTAATGGCATCTGGAGCGGTTAGCAAGTGCAATAGAATAGATTATGGGTAAAAATTATATCAAATACAGTCGATTTATCCTTGAACGAACTCGCTGAGAATGGAAAAAAGTTGCGTTATGGGGAACATTTGTATTGGAGAATAAGGAAATGAGTCCTTCCTTATGGTATCTATCTATCTATCCTATCTATGGCTGTCAAGGGTTTTATATTTATATTTAAAACATAATCTCCCAAAATGCTTGAACAAAGAAACAAATGCTTCTCTCCCAAGGCATTACTGCTAGAATTATTAGTTCCTAAATCCAAAGAAAATGTCCTTGTTAGACTTTTAACTATCATAACTTTGTCAAAACTAATAGGCTTGACTTGAGGATTAGTTTTCATTTCATTTCATTTATTCACAGTAAAGTAATTATGTGTCTTAATATTAATAACCTAAGGAGTTCAGACTTGATAGCCTTTTGCTGCCTAAGTATATACATAGATTTTTAATCAAAAGTTATAGCTATTAAAAATATTAAAGTGTTGGAAAAAAATTGTTTACAAAAACCCATGAAGTGTGTTGCTAAGATTAGTTTTTAAATCATGTTATTTCCACTGATTTGATTTGACATTTAAAATTTATTTATATTCGAAAACTCAGCCAAAACTAGCCAAGACACCCTTTATACTTATAATACTTCATAGTCAATATATTTTCATGTATGTTTTATTTCTCTGAAATTATTTGTGTGTATAAATGTTAACTTTCATACATAGATCATTCCTATTTAACGAATGACGAAATTAATTGCCAAATTATTATACTATTTTCCATATTAATTGCCCTTAAATTACTTTATAACAAGTCTGCAAACTGTCTAAAATATCATTCCATTCTTTCTCAAAAACCTGAGGTTAGAAAATTAACATATTTCTATATATTTTTGTATATTTTTTATGGTCTGATCTTAGAAGCAGTATACTATTTAGCTGAAAGCTTGCTGAAGGACATCCTACTTAGTGAGGATCTATTCTATATGCTCACCTGATGGTTATGCCATCTCAAACAAAATTGTTGTTGATTTTCATTATGTTGCTGTTGTTGCTCCAGTTGGTTCTGCTGTAGCTGCTGCTGTTGTTGTTGCTGTTGTCTTGTATTTGCTATATTTACATGTTCCATAATTCATTAAGTTGTTGCTTTGTTCCTTACATAAATGGTTCTGGAAAACATATTAATAATTATTTTATTATCACAACTCTATGAGCATTACACAGTTTAGTTATTTATGGCTTAAATTTATATATGTTCCTTCAACGATTCGCGTGTTTTTCAAACATAATATTTGTTTATTTTCTATTCATAATTTGTTTGCTTGTCTTGTGTTTTGGCTTGCTGTCGATTTTATTTGTTTATTTATTGAACATTTTGTCACACACTTTTCGTTTCGTTTTCTGTTTAAGAGACACACAAAATGCTCTTTATAGAACGTTGATCTTTACGCTGCTCGTTGATGTTTGAGGCGTGCACGCGGCGTATACGTATTATGTCGTAGCATTTGGTATATTACTCATACGCCATGGCATGCTATGGTTGCTCATGATAGCGTTGATGTACATTTGTGGATGTTGTGGTTGTGTGCGATTGAGATGTGACATGGGAAGCTCTCTATGGTTGTCGTGTGTGTTGAAATAAGGGTTAAGGGAACGGTTGGGGAATGGATAAAAGGTTGGTACACTGCTCAATATAAATGCTCGTAAATAGCTTGGATCTGGCTTTGAATTTTTAAGTTTAATTTAAGTTGTTCATGGCTTAGCATAACAAATAAAATAAAACCCATTGGGTCGGTTTCGTTGTTAGTATTTTATGTTAATTCTTTTAGGCTGTTCTTTTCTTTTAAATTCAATGTTTTATTATAATGTTTCATATTTAAGGCGACAGCATTGTTTGTCGGTCAAATAAATAAATGAAAGAATAAAGAAAGATTATATGGAAGAATGCAAACAAGAAAAGAAGCTTTGAATTAGTTGTATTAGTGAAATCAACAAGTTGAAAATATGTTAATAATTAACATTAATTAAGGGCGTGGAAGGATCGGGCTAATCCGGTTCTACATCGCCTAAGAATTAATATAATTGTCTCTGGAACACAAAGGGAAAATAAGAAATTAGGAAAAGGCTTATGTAGTATTTGGTTTGGGCTTGGTTTGGTTGTAAAGAAAATTGTAAGCATGTTGGTCTAGTATAAACTAAATAGATTTATGCTTTAAAGATGGAACACAGCATCTTTCTTTCCATATTTTAATGAAGTTTAAAAGCATTTGCTAAATCAATCATAATTCAAAGAATTTTAGTATTTTAAACAAAATAAATAATTGATTTAAAATTTCAAGCAGAACAAACTTCAAATCACTTGCACATTGAAATATAAAGAATGTTTTGAATTGCTAAATAATTGATTTATTTATAATATTGTGTTTGCAGCTCAGACTGAACCTTAGTAAATTTGGTGTTCATATTAGATTTAGCTGGTATTTAAATATTTAATCATTTGCCTCTTTCTCTCTCTCTCTCTCTCTCGCTCTCTCTGTCTGTCTGATCTAAAGCATTCCAAGGTAGTTTATTTTTTTTGGACGGTATACGAGTATGCTTAGTTTATTTTGTGAATATTGTCAGCACACATTCGGCAGGCAGGCACCCAGTTGACAATTCTAAATTACAATAAAAATGCTAAAAGGAAGAAAACAACAACAAATACACATGCACGCACACACATACACACACACACACACGCTTTTGAGAGGGTGTTAGGTGTGGCGGGGCTTAGCATGTGCTTTGGCTGGCAATTAAATTAAATTTATTTAAATAAAATTAATTTGCTATGCTTGTTGTTGTTGGTGTTGTTGTTATTTGTTTTTGGCTGGTCTCTGGTCTGCTTGGGATCTGGCCTGGCCTGGGCTATATGTCTATCTCTGTCTGTATCTGTGGGTTTCTGGGCTGTGCTATAAATCTGCCAATTTCCATTGTTTAGCCATTGGGTGATATACTAGATGCCATGATATACTACTTAGTATGTTACAATGGCTACACTGGGCAGGATGAGGTTGGGGGGGAACTACTGGGGTGGGTACCCACTACTTTTGTCCGAGGGCTATTTTTGTGTGTGCAACGGACATGCATAAAAGAAAACTGTGTGAGAATTGCAAACTGCAACTCATTGGAGGCCCCGAAAGTGACAACTACGACATCTTTGCTAGCCGCTTGGTGCCCAGCATGCTGGCGATTTGTTGTTGTCTGTTGTTGTCGACAGACGGAATTTTTTTCATTCCATTATGTGCACAGCGGTCTGAGAAATCGCATCTAAGCATTTTTCTATTGAGCGACGAAGGCAGGCGAAGAATACCAGAACCAGAACCAGAACCAGCAAACAGTACCAGAACTAGAGCCACAAGTACGAGTGTTACGGGGGGACAAGAGGTATAGAGAAAGAAGGACGCTCTGGGGTATGGCCTTTTTGGCGCTCGTTCACACAGAAAGTGTCTTTTCCGTAACTCTTTGGTATTTTTCTGTTCAGTTTTTACTTGATATATTCCGAAATTAGTTTTTGTTGTATTTGTTTTTGTTGCTTATGTATTTTTAAATAGCTGCCACAAGAACTGTGCTAAACGCTCTCGCCAGCCTGTCTATTTTGATTTGTTGTCCAAGTGCTGTCTTTGTCAAGTGATTTCATCATCATCAACACCCTTCAATCCTCCCTCCTGCCTAACAGAGAGAGCCAGCCAGCCAGCGCGTTGATGCGTAATATTTTACACATAATCGCTCATACGCCGCGTTGCCATTCCAAAAAAGAAATATAAAATCAAAAGGTTCTTTTTTCATTTGTTCATATTTCTTCTTTTGTTTTGTTTTATGTTTTGTAGTTATTTAACTTTCATTTGTTCCATGACATGGCGAGCACATAAATTTTGCGTCCACTTATTTTTTCTTGTCACTTGGCGGCATTTTGGATTCTTTCTTTTATATTTGCAAAACAGAATATTTTGTTTGATTTTTATTTGCGGTATTATAGTTTTTTGCTTCAGCCAAAACAATCCAGCGTTGTCGAATGAATGCCCTGGCAAAAATCTATTTATAGTCTTAAGGCCCATTGGGATCTCTTATAGGTTCTCAACTGGAATTTAGTTTTGTCAACAATTTCACGCTGCAATTTTTATGATTTCCTGTGCTCATCTAAGTTTATTGTACATTCAGTTTTGTCAGGTATATTTATTAGTTAGTAAAAGTCTTTTTCATTGTCGGCACATTTGTTGCCTGCTGCTCCATTTTATGGAAGACTCGTGTTAAATATTAATAATAATGCGATTTTTATTTTGTGTTGAGTGTCGAGTTCTGCGTTTTGTCACACATTTTTAAATATTTCTTTTATGCTTTTTTTATGTATATAAAAAGGGTAAGCAATCTGCTTGTATATTGTTTTTAGAATATATAGAAACAGCTTTTTGAAAAACATTTTAATCTTGCGGCAATCATTTTTATTTTATATTTTGAGCATTTTTATTAGCAACATGATTTAACACTTTCAAATTTATCATTCTTAGCTTTTAATTTCCGCTTGGAATTGCATTGTGTTAAATATTTTAAATATTATATATTTATATATATATTTTTTTTAATATTTCCTTTTATGCACTTTTTGTAGTTTTATTTCCAGAGTGCTCATTATATTTATTTTATGTGTAATTTATTTTTTTACATTTATGTGCACTTATTGCTCGATTTTTGTATTTTTTAGCGAAAAGTTTGATGAACCTTTTATTTATTTATTAAACCATAAAATGTTTATTCCACGCGCTATTAATTAATACATTTTTAATAATTATTTTTCGAATTATTTGAATTTATTTTAGCTGACACGCCTTTGTCCTAAACCAGACCTTTAAATTTAATTATTTATTTATGCTCAAATGGTCTATATAATTTACATACACGAATTGGAATATATTTTTAAAATTCGCTTAAAATTTGTTTATTTTTTTGTCGTTTTTCTCTGATGCTTTACATCGTTTAATAGAAAGTTTTTCACAGCTTTGTCGCGCAATATGTTCGATTAGTTTTTCATTGCGTAGATTTTATTTGCCAAGCGCGCACCTTTGTTAACCGTTTGCTGCTCGCATCTGAAATGAAAATATCCGAAAATGTTTCAATTCTTTCGGTTTTAGTTGGAGATTTTCTATTTTTCGAATGTCCATCTCTTGACAATTTTGTTGCTGTTGCCATTTGTTTTGCTGATTTGATTTCTCGCTCGTTGTCGTCGTCGTCGTCGTCATCGTTGTGGATGTGGATGTCTTTGCTCAGCTCCTAACGATCTCAATCTCATCAGCAGCATCGTCGTCGTCTGTTCCATGTTCTAATTAATGAGCAGGCAAGCAGGCAGGCAGGCTGGCAGGCAGCATATAGAGAGATTGAGAAATTGTTGCAGTTTTGTACTCGCAATTTGTTCTTTAATTAATTGGATGCAGCAACATTTAGTTAATCAAAACATTTGTTAGTTCATAATACACATAATGAGCATCAAGTTGTAGTCCATCTGCTGCTCTAGACACAATTGACATGACCAAAAGCCACCCAAAATACAAATTTTCGCAATGTTTGCATTATTAATTTGCAATAAAAATGTGGAAGCTGCAGTAGACGCCAAAAAAAAACGTGATACAAAAATAAATTTTGGTACCTGCTGTTGCGATTTGAATTATGTTGACAACGCCTGACAAATACAAATGGAGGCGAATTGGAGGCGCTGCTGGGCCAAATCCCCTAGCCTGCTGCACTTTTTCAATTCATTAAAATGCCACAAATACTTATTTATTATTGTCATTTTGTGTGGCTGCCTTGTGAATTTGGGTTAGCCCAGCACATTTATTCATCTTGAGACTTAACAGATACATTCGCCTATAAACTAAAACATTGCGCCTCCGACAAGGGTATGCATTGCTGTTGCGCATAATCCCAGCCATATTTGTAGGGACAACGCACTATGCTCAAATATCCGCCAGTGCAGCTATAATAATACTCGCAGCGTTGAGGATGCGGATGAAAACCATCTCCGGCGGTATCACAATGTGGTCTACTCCCGGCTGTTGCTGATGGGTTGTTCACAGGTGCTGCTGTTGTCGTTATGGCCAGCACCTCCTCGCTGTTGTTCAGTGGCTCTTCAGCAGCAACATCTGCTGTTTCAGCTATTGTTCCTGTTGTCGTTGCAGTCTCTACAGAATGCAAACAAACCCCTGCATCATCAAAGGCGCATTCCTGTGCCCTGGCATCGAAATATGTTTGATCCGGGCAGCTGTCCCTAAAGGAGTTCTCGCCATTGCAATATATATAGCTCGTGCAATCATCTTTTGCCATGACAAAGGTATCGTCCTGCACGTTGATGCATTGTGGAAAATCCTCCGCATGGATGGCCTGTAATCCTACTGCCAGGAGTAACAGGCAGAGCAGCTTGGCAAGTTCTTGGCGCTGGCACATATTGTCGTCTATAACTGATACTTATTTTGCTTTGTTGTGAATTTCGAATATTCTGTCGGCTTTTTATGGCAATTTTCAAGGTCTTTACGTATAAGTTATCAGCGTTCTTATCTGTAACATGTGTAATACATTTGTTTTGCCAAAAATGTATCTATTTGCTAATTGTTAGGCTTATTGACTGTGTCAAGGTCGAAGATACAAAACAACTTGTTTTTAAGCATGGCGTAACAATTGTTTTAAATATATTGTGTTCAAATATGTAGAGATATTTAAAATATAGTAAACAAAAGAATATATCTTCGAAATATGTGTACAAGGCCAAATAAACCAATATAGTCAAAGTATTCAAAACATTTAAAAGCTATATATACGTTGTGTTAAAGAATATACTCGTAGTAAATTAAATAATTAGATCCTTTCCCGTTATTACGGGATATTCTATACGCCATACAACCACAGATTCATATTTATGTGCATTGGTTTTAAAGACGTCAAGAATAAAGGTGTTAATTATGTTTGATTGGTTGAAAAAGAGAATAATATTGTGTATCCGACACCCACGAAGCTAGAGCATCCAAACTTGGTACACAAATGTATATATAATCTTCATTGATAGTGTTAAGACATCCGCGATGTCGTTTATCCTTTGCTGCTCAGCAAAATCAAGGTTGTTCCAATTAAAGACACCTTCCAAAGGCAGAATACTGAAATACTGGGATCGCAAACTCATGATCTGCAGCAATTAAGAGGTATAAAGCCTAAACTTATCAGAGAAAACAAGTTTAATAGTCTTTTTTTGTGTTTGATATTTATTTTTAAACCTTGATCATCTAAACTAATTTAATTTTATACATGTTTCTGATGGGATAGGGTGGACTGGGGAGAATCAGGATTGATGAGTTGGGTGAGCTTATAGGGATCTGACTATAGAACAGAACTCTTTGTTTTCAACTGCCTTTGCCACTGTTATTGTGCTACATGCTGACGCCAAAAGCAAAACTTATGGTCAGAAAGGGCGGCCTGGAAGTAATTAACAGCCAATAACTGTCCAAGAAATATTATTTCGAACATTTTAAAAAATGTCGGAAGGAAGTTTATTAGTCGAGGCGAGCCGACGCAGTCTGGACTTCTGTCAGGTTTCGGGATTATAACAACGAAGGCCCACTTCCAGGAGCAACATATATAACTTTGAGCAACAGCTAGAGTTTAGTAACAAGGACATTTGTTTTAGATGAAGAACGGAAGAAAGATAAACTTAGAAGCAAAGTATTTTTAACATTGCATAATTGTGATTGATATCCAATCATCATAAGCTGACCAGATCTCTAGGGGATTTTATATTATTACAACTATAGATGTAAAATAACTTTCCTGTAGGTGCATTAAAAATAAACATGTTTATCCTAAACCTGCAGCATGGGTCGCTTCTCCTTGGCTTGTAGATTATCATTGGTGATGGCATAGCCTGTGCCGCCCTGTAAGCACCAAATGAAGTTACATTTAAAGGTCACGGAATAAATCTCAAGTGGTTCACTCACCCGCTGCAGTGGAATAATGTCCTTTCTCCTTAAGCTTGCGGTCGGTTAGTGGATGTATCATGTCCTTGCGTATAAGCTTCTCCACGCATTCCATTGTGACCACATCGCCGCTGCAAACATACATCAATTAATTTAAATGAATTAAGGAAGCGTTTTTCAATCAATTTACTTACGTGGGACGTAGCACAGCGCAAGGCACCGCATTGCTCAATACATCGTGTGTGATGGGGCACATGTAGCGTGCTTCCTTGGCAATGAGAGAGCGTTTGTTGTCACCATCCTTGAGCAGCGTGAACTTAACGTCTATTAGATCCTTGACTCTAAGCGGCTGCTGTGAAACGGGACAATAAATGGTCGCATCGGGTTTCTGTGCCTTGGCAACCCCAGCATTGGGGCACTCCGATGGCAGCCAAAAGCTTGGCAGCTTCTTTTCATGCCCATTGGCCATGTTGGAAATGGATGTGCCAGAGCTGGCAGCTTCCGCCGCTGCAGCTGAGGTGCTGGGCGTGCCTTCCAGATCCTTAGGCTTTGCAGGAGTGGCACTTGGCTTATGTGCAGGCGTTGTCGTTGGCTTCTCGGCATTGACAAATTTCTCCATACGCGCCTGTTGCTTGTTATTTACCTCCTGCGCCAGTTCGTTTTCCTCGACGCGACGCAGGCGTTCGTATTCCTTCAGTTTGCGGCTATATTCGTTTTTCTTGGTAACAAAGTACTGCAGAATGGCTTCTTTGTCAAATAGGTATCCTTCCTTGGTCACGACGGGATTTCTACACGGCTGCAGCGTTAGCGAGCAGCAATCGTATGATTTAACTGAATCCTTGCCCAAACGCTTGGCATTTGTGCCATATCCTGACTCGGCCGCATCGCGTTTCTTCTCATTGTAGGTATAAACGGCCCCGGCGGTGCAATTGCGCGCATGGCGAGTCATTTTAATCAATTATTTATACTTTAATAACACTTTGCGTCGCTGAAATAAGTTTCCTAATATTCCAAGAAAATCGTTGTAGTAAAAAAATACAACTCGTTTGATTTTCCTTAACTACGGTAAGAATAATATAAACAATTTTAACTAATGAAAATTTTGTAGACAGCTGCAAAAACAAAGTGTGCCCTCTCTGTTTATTGTATTTGTTATTAGTATGCAGTGTGACCGAATCTTGAAAGCAAGATTTTACCGTATATATTTTCTACTTTGCGTGTTTCTTCTCTTTTTGGACATTAAACTCTGTTATATTTGTTTTTCCTTTTCGTATTTAAATAAAAGTCTCCTCTAAACCGTGTTGATTGACAATTCAAACATTTTGATTTAATACTCTGAAACAGCTGTTTGCTTTACAGCCAGTGTCACCACATGAAGTAATTCAGCAATGCGATAATGTATCGATATTATAGAAGTACCAATCGATTAATACTGGCATCGAAAAATTTGAACTAAGTTTTGAAATTAATTCGTACTTTATTTATTTGCATTATATTGCAGGTTTACATTAATATTTAATGTTGCATATGAGTAGTTGTTACTTAAATGTCTACTTGACTACTAATACTGTTTGGCTGATTGATGTGTATTTAGTTTATATTCTTTTTCAGATATACATTTGTGGTATATGTCCTCTATTTTCTATTTTATTTTTTGGTTTGCTTGCCTTGGTTTGCTTTGCCGCTAATGGTTTATTTCGTATGATTTTCTTTTGAGCATATCACAGAACAAAAATGATACATAGTTAGTTAGTAGAGAGATTAGGTTTTGGGCTCGTGTGTCGTGGATTTAGAAAGTTCAAAGTGTAAAAATATTAATGGGAGCTTAAAAATATATATTACTTTTATATGTATTTGTATGTGTATATATATAAATATTTTTTATATATCATCTATATGCAAATGCCATTTTTTGCCGTGTATATGTTTATATAAATTTTGATATCATTAGAAAAATATTGAGCAAAGTATTTGGTTTTGCCGGATTGGGTTGATAGCTGGTTCTTAACTGAAATTGACGCTCAATTCCTAAATAAAACCATTACGCTACCCCTAGCCTAACCTACACAAGTATCTTATCATAGGACGGCGGCGGTGACTCATCCAGTGGCAGCTGCTTGCCCAGCGCCGTTGGTGTTTGTTCCGGCAACAATATTGCTATATGATAAGGCGGTGGTCCAGCGGCAGCAGCAGCCGCCGTTGCCGCACTAACCTCCACCTGTCGCTCATCCAAATAGCGTACATCATTCAGCTCCAGCATGCAGCTGCTGGCATTGCCACCAGCATTCACGCCACGACTGTGACAAACGGCGCGTCCATCGCCGCGACTGGGTAGCAATCCCTTGGGTATGCGGCACAGGGACACCATGCAGGCGGCCAAAAAGAATGTGGCCGAGAAGGCGCAAAAGATGAGCACCTCCAGCCCGGTGCCCTGATGATCAAAGTAGAACTTGGCACCCGCCACAAACACCGAGGCCAGCACCAGCGAGGCGCACATGCCACACTTTAGATGACTGGGCAACAGCTGCGAATCGGCACGTTGCAACAAGGCATGATGCTGTTGCTGCAGCTGATTGCCATGTCCCGTTGACGTTGTCTGTGTGGGTGGTATGGAAGTGGCCGAAACAGGCGCTGTAGCTGTTGTTGTTGTTGCTGCTGCTGCAGCTGTTCCGTGTCGCATGTTGCTGCTGGAGTTGTGACGACGCGGCGTTGCATATCGAGTGTTGCTGGTGTTGTTGCAGCTGTTGCCGCTGTTGCTGGTGCTGTGGTGATGATGATAGGCGCTGTAGGCATCGTCACTGTGGATTTGACGGTTTAGTAATTGAAATATTTTCATTTTAATTAAATACATCTTCAGATTATTTCCAAATATTATATACAAACTTTGTAAATCAGCTGAATTAACTGTTAAGACAATCTTGGAAGTTATTTAAGTAACCTATCTTAAATACTTACGCATAGACGTGAGAATGTTGCTGGTGCTGCTGCTGCTGATGATGTTGCTGCTGCTGCTGCTGCTGATGTTGCGGCTGTTGATGCGATGACTCATAATGCCGCACGGGTACAGCCATGTTGCCGAATTGAGGATGATGGTAGCTGTAGCTATAGTGATGCTGTTGCTGCTGCAGCTGCTGCAACGGCTGCTGCTGCTGGGGTCTTGGCTGATAGCGCGTCCCGTGCTGATGATAATGGGTGCCACGTGCGACCAATGGAACAATGGTTCCACTACCTGTTAGTACCGCTGCCGATGACGCAGTGGCATTGGCATTGTTGTTGTTGCTGGCAGTTGTTTGTGTAATTGCAGCATTGTTGCTGCTATTGTTATTGTTGCTGGTATGATGCAACAACTGCTGATGTTGCTGCTGACTGCTGGCATGTGAATTATTGTTGCTGCTGCTGGCATAATGCGATGACTGGCGACTCGTGCCCGCGCCCGTCTGGCAGTCGCTTCCATAAGGTGTCCGGTGCACTGAGGCCAGTGCCTGGCTGTGGCTGCCGCTGCTGCAGCTGCTGCTGGCCATGTTGCTGCCGCTGCTGTTGTTGCTGGATTTGCTGCGACGCGGTGGATGTCCATAGCTGAGTCCGCCGCCCGCATGCGACAATGAGGCAGCGACACGTGAGCGTCCAAATCCGCATTGCTGCGACCGTTTGTCAATCCAGAAATGCATGTCCACACACGTTCACTTGGCTGCAAGTACAAAATTCATGTTAACAGACAGACGCGAAACTTATTTGAAGTTCAAGTTGCTGGCTGGCTGGCTGGCTTGAATGTTTGGGGCCCCTCGCCTCTTGAGCCAGACAAAGCGCATGAGTCATTAAGCTTTATGTCGAGACGCAACGCAACGCAACCACCAAACTGCTCTTGCCTAGACGGAAGAAGGAATCTCTCACACATTGAGAGGACACTCACTTACACACATTGCCAAACAGGAAACGTGCGCATCGCTTTTTATTATGCTGCACTCCAAGTCTGTCTGCTGTTTCCTCTTTGTGCGTTGTTTCAAGTTCAGCTACCCCACAAAGTGGACACCAACAGCCAACACCAAACAGCTTCCCCATTCGAAGAACTGCATAGGTATGCGCGACAAACAAAGGTTGCTCCGTGGTCAAAAAACCCCCGAAAATAGCTAAAAGCAGCAACAACATTGTGGGATTGCTTTCACTTCCCGTGTCATTGGCAGCAACCAAAACAGCCACCAACAACTGACAAGCTCAACACAAAAGCCAAGCGCGCCAAAAAATGAACTCAGACAGACAGACGGGGTAGTGGGAGCAGGAGTTGCAGCCACACAAGGTGCGGTGTTAGAAAGGATACGTTCTGGGGATTGCACAGTGGGCTTAACTCAACCATGGCCAAATTTAAGCATATTAAAATTAGAAACGCGCTAATTTCCAAAATTAAAATAAATCTTATTTTTATTAGATCAGCTGCATGGTCGAAATTAGCTATTGGGCCGCAATAGTTTCAACTGTTTCCGTGGTGTAGCGGTTATCACATCTGCCTAACACGCAGAAGGCCCCCGGTTCGATCCCGGGCGGAAACAGGTATAACAATTTTTTTTGCAATATTTTGCATACCTGTTTGTTTACTATTCTCCCTTCTTTTTTAGTTGCAAGAGATTTCATATAGCATACTTTTCAAAGCACATACTTTAGTTAGAAAGGTTTGTTTTAAATCTATATTATGAACAAATTGCTTAATAGGTAACTCGTTTCATACAAAAAATATATATAATTTCTTAACAAAAATAAATCTATGTACAACGGAACTAAAGTAGAATCATGTAAATATATTTATATGTGCTTTGGTCTAAAGTTTAGACTCTAAACTATTTCTTATTTCGTTAGACAGAAAAAAGAGACAAAAATACTTGATAAGACACCTTGCTTCAATTTGATATCTTTACCGATTTCAAAAGGCAACCACAATAAGCGACTATATGAATGTAATGTCGCCGTGTCTTATAATTATTTAAATATATATTTTATATGCCTGCTTCACATTACTTCTAAAAAGGCCTTTAAATGTAAATTGTCTATAAATAAATTGTTTGAATTTTGTATAATCTGTGAAATATGAAGAGTAACTCTCCATATTAAGAGTGAAAGATGAGAAACTCTTATTTTATGGCATTTTTATCCATATATTTAGACTGATTTTATCATTGTAGTTTCAATAGCTCTTGTTCCACTGTGCACTATGTGAGCTATGTTTACATTTGCTTTTGCTGCTTAACTTGCTTAGCTGTTCATTGAACCATCCCACTGGTCGGTCGTGTTTGGTCTGCTCTGTGGTCTCTGGGGTCTTAACCAATCAACAATGACAACCAAAAATCACATTAAAGTGTAACCTAAAGTGATAAAAATGTACCGAAATTTATTTCAAATCATAAAACTGCTTTAAATACAGCCGCACACATATATTTTCCGTACAAAATTTCCATTCCGAAATTGTCTCTGCTTAAATTCCGAGTCCAAGTGCGCCCGTTGTGAAAGTTCAAAGTTCAATGCTTCGCATTGTCATCGACTTCTTGAGCGAGAAAAGTTACACAACGGACTCAGAGCTGAACGCAAATAAATAAATACTCAGGCACGAGCCAAAGTAATAAAATAAACATACTCATATTTAAAAGAGACATTTTGACAACCTTTTGATAGGTTCACTTCAGCCACTGGCTTATTTCGCACCAATCCCCCCCTGAATTCTTGTTTGTCCAACAATATGCCAAAGTGCCTCTGTTGCCTGTCCCTGTTCCCAAAGTTCAATGCATTATTGTATACGCTTGATTTGTGTTTTCCCAACCATCCCCTACCCACAATTCCTAGCGGCGTTTAGTTATGATTACAATTTAGTATTCGCTGTCTAGAGTTGAATTTTCAGCTTCGTTTACCTCAAGTGGTCAAGTAAGTGTTCTTGGAATTTGTCGGAACAGTTCTAAAGGCCAAAGTTAATGGACATTGACGTTGCCTTTATGCTCAAAGCGATCAAATTTCTGATACTTTTGAAAAATTCGTAGTATTGATACGAGTGTATTATTAGAGAAACTTTTGTTTGTTTGAACTACTTAAGGGTTGACCCCTTGTCAGGTTCAAGTTTCATCTCAAACTTCTTATGTTCTTTGTTAACCTTTCCTTAAATAGCGTTCAAGAAACAAGTTTTCGAGCTTTTAGATTACGTGTAATAAATATTAATGATTTCTTATGTGCTCTATTCTATTTAAGAATTCAATCTGTTTTTATGAGACTAAACACCCTATACATATAGTATAATCTACTACATTTTAAACACATTTATACAAATTTGATGTTTCATTTCATACACTATGCACAGCATGTACGTATGTACATACATAAATTACTCAATCAACATGCACATATTTCTATTATCAGCTTAAGGCAGCTCCTCGCTGTTTTAGCCACAATAAAAACAATATAAAACTGCGAAATCATTTGATCGCATTCCAAAAATCTTTGAAAATAGCTACAAGCATATTTTGTTTTCATTTATGGGACCAGTTTTTGAGTAGAGGTCAGTTTAGTGTGGACCTGAAATTGACTATTGCGCCGCAATAGTTTCAACTGTTTCCGTGGTGTAGCGGTTATCACATCTGCCTAACACGCAGAAGGCCCCCGGTTCGATCCCGGGCGGAAACAGATGATATACTTTTTGATATATTTTTTTTTTACATCGCCTCCTTTCGAAATAAATTTATTATTGATAAATATACTATGCAAGATATTAAGGAAATTAAATTCATTGAAATACTTGAATTGACTGACTGTATTTTAGATAGTCGGAACTTAACATAAAATATATATAAATATAAGTTCAAAGTACTTTAAAAACAAATACACAAATAAATATCTTAATAAAACCAACTTTTCCAATAGCAGCCCTCTAAGCTAATATCTTATCTAATTTCAAAACTATATCATTTAATATTGCACACAAAGTTAATAAAATTTTAATCTTATCTAATAAGAGACACATTTTAAGATTTTAGCCATAAGTATTTTCTTATCTGAACTTGGTAATAGATTCATTTTCAAAACACTAAACAAGTTTTTCAACAATAGCTTTGCTTTAGTTTTATATGTACATTTATAATGTCAAACTACTTGTAAGCTACATACATATACAACTAATATATCTTTGTCTTCGTTGAATGCTATTGCCATAATTTCTGTCTTTGCCTTTCACTTTTTTTGTTTGTTTGAACTTGTTTGCTGGGCCGGCTGGCAAATTGCCAAATCCGTGTGCCTCCCGCAAATACAAAGGCCCTTTTTCGCTCGCCCGTGTTCAACTGTTTCCGTGGTGTAGCGGTTATCACATCTGCCTAACACGCAGAAGGCCCCCGGTTCGATCCCGGGCGGAAACAGGTATAACCATTTTTTTATATTTTGAATAAATTTTTGTATAGATTTTTTGCTTAGGTTGTTACTAAAATGTTTGGTTTCTATTGTTTTTTCAAAATAAGCTCTCAAACAACTATGCCTTATAAAAAGGTATAATAACAAAGGATTGGCTAACTTGAATATAAGATATAATTACTTACATTGGAATATTCGAGCGAAGTCTGAGTATTCATATAAAACATCTACATCAACATTTCTATACCCCTGCAGCGGATATATAGATTTGTATCACGTTGAGACAGGCATGTTTAAGCCACAAAGTGTTTTATTATAAAATATAACATATACTGTATATATACGAGCCCTATATAAAAAATGTATCGTTTTATGATTCTCGTTATATATCTACTTATTCATCGATATCTATTTTGTCACCTTCAATACCTATAATAAATACACTTATCTCAGCGCTTTTCCAATCTTCAAAGCACCTTTTGTAAGGCCTAGATTGTCTTTATCTGCCCAATCGTAATAAACCTCCATCCTTTCATGGATCTTTTAAGTTTTGGGAAATAAGATAAAGTCGGTGAGGTGTTGTTTTACTTCAAGGTAAGATTGCTTATTGACCTTATATGACCTCTTGGCAAGATCTTATGATGCACCATGCCATTGTAATCGAAGAAAACAGTGAGTCACCTTTATTTTTGAGCAGACCTCATATCTGCGGCACCCGGAAGCTACTAAGCTAATTTTTCTTTATTTGTATAAAGTTTATCGTCGCCCTCTACTGATTTATTTGATTTTAGTCTAAATAGAAGCAATTTTATTGCATATATTGGCTGTGGTGTTTGTTTGCTTTTATTGTCTACGAGTAACTAATTTCAATAATTACATTTTCTTGAATATTCACAATTTTTCAATATATTTTACTTAATTGATGCAACTTTGTGTGCACATAGTAATACAAAGAGATATGAGATATTTCGAATGGAATGGATATTTTAATAATATTTAAAGAAATTTAAATTTACATTTTCAGTTACATTTTGTTGAGCTGTAATCTATTTGAGATATTTTGATTTTCATTCAAATATGCTAAATTTAAATATGTGCTTAAAATATGTTGAATTACGTTGCGAAGATTATTTTCACGATGTAAGATTTTTCCTACCCAAGCACAAATTACACTTTTAATATACAAATGCTGTAAATTCCTCAACTGAGTCTTTGTCTAGAGTCTAGACATTAGTGAGTTCATGCCAGACATATTTGTCTTCCTGCTTTCGTATAGTATTTTACAATACATAAGTAGTTCCTTATCTCTGCTCAATTTAGAAAATTGATGCCCAAACAGATGCGAATCATGGCAAAAATATGCCAAACAAAACAAAAATGTACACTGCAAAATACGCGACCCACACGGCAGGGAGACCCATCCTCGTTTTTACCCCCGTACACGTCCCCGCAACCCCACCAAACCTTTCACTCTCACTTAAAGAACTGGGCTATTCAGCCTTTTTATTTGATGGTTTGTTTTTGCTGTTAACCTTTTGGGCCCCCTCGTCGTCGCACTTTGTTTGCGTTTTTCGCCTTGGCGGGAAGTGAATTTGTTGTTGAATGCGTTTGCAAAGGCAAAATGTGAATTGTGAATATGCGAAGGCAGTATGAAATCAGTTTGGGTCAAAGGCAGGTAGATAATGCCTACGAGTGTTAGTCTGTCAGTCAGTCAGGCTGTCTGTCTGTCACAGCGACAAGAGGACAGATTGCGATGCTGTTTTTCACATCATGGCACACGCTGCGTATGAGCAATGCGAGCAATTTCAATGCAATTTTAAATCGTAGGTGTCTATATCGCTGTATATATGTGTGTGTGTGTGCGCGCGAGTGTGTGTGTGTAGTTTATTTTCAAGTGCACGCCAATTTGCATGCCAATTGTTAACAACTTTTACCTGTGCTTTTGAAAATAATATTTGTGCAGCTATTTTCTTTGAAACTTCTTGCTTTATTGCCGCATTTGTCGCACAATGCTTGTTGTTTTTGTTATTGCAGGCATTATTTTGTTGTTGTTGTTGTTGTTGTTGCACGAAAAAGTCCTTGAACGCTCAACTGACCTGGCACGATACACACAGCACATAAAACAACTGGCAAAAACGAATCCTTTAGCCAGCCTTGAAAAATACACGCGACCGCTTCGCTCCGTTTCACAGATTGTCAAAATGAATGCAACATTGATTTAAAATATATGTATATATATTTTGTATACGGAATGCATAGATCGGATTTGATTATACTTAATTATAATTATAAACACACTGCGCGCTTTTAAGTTTTCATTTTAAATGTCTGCCAATCTGCTGCCTCCTGCGCAAGGACCCGCAGCGAACTGACAACGCCAACTGAATTTCTGAATGCAGCAAAACATTTTCACTTTTCATGAGTTCAGATTCAAGATTATTTCTTCTTTTGTGTGCGTGTGTGTGCGTGTGTGTGTGCTTGTGGCCTGTGTGTGTATGGGTTGCTTTGCAAAGCAAATTCAGCGACAGCTAACATTTGTTTTTGTTTTCGGTATTGGTTACGAAGCGTGTGTGTGTGTGCCTGTGTCTCTGAGTGGGTGGCCAGTGCATGAATGGGGTCTCATCTGCTCTCAAAACACGCGGCAGCTGCACGACACATGCGCAATGGACTAGCCTCCATTGTGAATGGTTTGTGCATTGGCTAAGCAAAAGCTCCAGCTGACAGCTTTTATGTGACAAAAACAGAAATAAAGCTAATGACAACGGATCCTGGGCAATATATAAGCTGTAGTGATAGAGAAATATTAAATAGTAAACATAAACAATATATTATTTATAGATAATGGAAAATAGAATAAAAACAATGCATGGGCATTGAATAGGCTATAAAACGGAAACTTTTGAACAAACATTATATTGTGCCAAAATAAAACAACTAAAGAACAACTGAAAATGCGCAAAATTGAAGGTAATTGACCAAATATTAAGCAGATGCATTTTAATTGAAATATTTTATGAAATAATCCTATGATTTGCAGAATTATACAAAAATGAAATACATAATTATAGTATTTTCAAATTACAATACACAATATACACAATTTGAATCTGAAATGCGCAAAACGACAACTGAAAATGGAAACTTAAGGTGATAAATGCATAAGATAAACAGTAAATTAAATAAATATAGGCTATATACCTGTAGCTTTAGTTTTAACTATAGGCCTACACTTATATAAATAAGAAATAAAAATAAATAAAATAAATATATATAAATGAAATACAATTAGCCAAAGAATTGAGTTGAAAACTCTATAAAAAGCTTCTGTATGAAGCTAATAAAAATATGACTAAAGCTAAAAAGATAACCAAATGATAGCAAATTGAGAATAATACTTAGATTCTGTAAGTGATAGATGTAATGGAAAAATCATATTAAACAGGTAGAATTATAGAAATCAAATTAAATTAATATTAAAAGTAAGTAAGCATACCTATCTTAACTGGTTACAATCAGTTGTGGTATCAATTTTTAAACAAAAAATAAAAACAATAAAACCACGACATACTCGCAGTTCAAATATAGAGGCTAGGGGAGTTAAGAGGAGCAGATAATTAAGTCTGTTGGGATATATTGCTAATAACGTCTACAAATTAAAAGAAAACACAAAGTGTTCAATATTTAATAATGTATCTAAATTCGATACAATATAACATTAAGTGTCGAATTTCATACATGTAAGCCACAAATAATTAGAAGCTTAAATTGCAAACAAACATATTCCAAAAGCTAATCAGAACGGACTCAAGAGCCAATATATTTGGGTACACGGCATTCGTGTATCTTGGAATCGTACAATAGGCCAGGTGTACAATCCAGGGTAACACCTTGACCATCCACGCAATAGTAATAGGCATCCTGGCGAGACTTGTGGGGATAGAAGTGAACACCCTGATCTGGACAGGTAATATCAGCGCGGCGAGGGGGCGAACGGGAATAGGGTAAAATGTTGCGTTGCTGGGGGGTTAGCTGTGATGACAAACAGAGTTAGATATCCGTATAATTCAAGAGTAATTAGTAATCAACTTACTTTGCACTCCACTTTCGATGCATAATCACAGCAATCACATTTTGGATTGAAGGCCAAACCCTTTGCACACTCCTGACTCCACGGCTTGCCATCGGAGCATATATAATACTTATCACAATGGGCCTTGCTGGGTATATACAGAATATGTGATAGATCTTCATCTTGAGGACACTGGTTCTGCACGCAGTCGACGAATTCGGGAAAATCACACCGATCCGTTTCCTCATTATACTGCAGTCCATCGTAACACTCCCTCAATACTGGAACTCCATAATAACAGAGCACATATTTAGTGCAGGTGCCATCATAGCAGAAGCTGGTCAGGTTAAATTTCGTACATTTCGGCAAACACTTTATATCGTCCGACACATAATCGCACGATTGGAATTTGTAATTAAATGCAAGCTTACAGTCCGTAACATTGTCTTTGCAGAGTTTTTCTCCAGCTTCAACATTGTAACAGCTTCCGATATAATCAATTTCGCCCTCTATAAAAATTAAAAAAAAAAAAAACATTCAAAGAAACACACAAAATTATAATACACTCTGCTAGGGTATAAATAATAAGTACGTTTTCTGATCAATCATTTTCTACCCACTTCTACATGATATGAAATTGGCACAATCTCCTATATAGGGCAGCAATGTCATATCAGCCATATGTGCGCACAGGTTTATGCCGTTATCAACGAATCCAAGTTCAGGTTTAACAGGATCTGCTTCATCGTCTTCGGGATCGGGTGCCACAACCCCATTAGATTGCAGCTTCAGGTTGGGGCGTAATCGATTTACAGCCCTTGCGCATTGCAACAATCCGCAAAGGACCAATCCATAAAGTAGCAACAGCTTCACTGTAAATATAAGCCACAGAAATCAGCTGGATATATCGAGAAGACCTTTTTACTCACTCCTAGGCAGCCACAGTTCTAGAAACCAACTGTGAGACGCTCTGAACAAATGTTGAATTTATACAGGAATGAAATATTTTTGATTTCTTTTTTGTTCAATTTTTTGCACTTGTTTTATATAACTATCAATCTTATAAATGGCCAAATCAGTTCTTGGAAAGCAACGTTATCATATTTCGGCACGCGCATCGAACCCCCCCAAAGGAAAACTACATTTTAATTTGGCAAATGGTAAAGAAATTTGATTTTTCGATATTTGTTTGAAATGTTGTGATAAAGACCATCAAATGAGTTTGTTTGTTCTTTATGTATAACAAAGTTTGTACACATGTTTGGAATATTTGTTATCAAAAGGACATTATAAAATATTATGAGATTGCCAACTCTTTAGATTCGTATCATTCTCAGCAGTCAGCGAGGAGTCCTGCTGAGTGAGCCCTTTTGATATCTTTTGTTTGATTACATCTTTGGTGCTTTTGATTCTATATTTTATATTATTGGGGGTTGTCTAAAATAAATGAACATTTTCTCGAAGAAAAAACACCAATTAATATATTTTTTAATGTACAATATACATAATACTCAAAGACTGATCAAGTAGAATCAATCTGCTTCACAGTCTATCAATAATGATTTTTAATTAATATTTATCAGATTATCATGTAAATTTTCGTAAATTGCATATTCTATTTCAACCACATAAGAAATATGAATAATATATAATACATTACATTATATGTGTACATTTTAAAACAGTTTAGAAATATTTGATATACTGTTAACTTTCAAAATTGTGAAATTTCAAAAAGGTATAATTCAAGTTCAAACAAATTTGGAAGCTAAGTTTTTGTGCCAAGTTTACGTTCACATTGTTATGTTTAATTAACATATGCTCATTAATAGATGATAAAGTTGGCAGCAATTTTTAGCAAACATAGAAGCATAATGAGTTAACAGTTTCTTTTGATATTATTGTGTGTGTCTCCCTTGATATGGGTTTTATCTTTCCAATTTAAATGCTTGCACTGGGGTTGTCAAGATATTACAAATGGCAAGCATGTTTCCCATCAGATAAGTTTGCTTTCGCCGAAGACAAACAAAATATTCGTATCTGGAATTGATTGCCAAAAAAGAAGTTGCCTATAAAATAGAGTTTCCTTCACTAGGAGACAATAGTTGCAAGTGGAGCTGGATACTATAACATACAATAGTGGGTATAACCAGCTAACGCCAGGATCTAGATCTAAGCCTCTTAATCCTTTCACAGTGATATACAAACTGCTAACGGTGCTCTCCTTGGCTACGCTGATTGGAAATGGTTTGGCTGACATAAACATTTGCTCAAATGTGGTAGACAATCTGTTCCTGCCACACATCACCAACTGTAGCGAGTACTATCTGTGCGTTGGTAAGTGCCAGGAATGTGTTTCGATTAAGGCTAAGACCTCAAATTCCAACCCGTTGAATAGCCAACCGGGCCGTGATTCGCAGCTGCCCCGAGGGCTACTACTTCGATGCCCTTGATCAGCAGTGTGTGGGCGTCTCCGAGGTACGTTGCCTCTCCAAGTGCCCCGCCCAGGGTCTGAGCTCCTTTAGCTACGATCGCACCTGTAACAAGTACGTGCTCTGCTTTGCCGGCGCGCCTGTTCTACGTGAATGCACCGATGGACTGCAGTACAATGCGTTGACGGATCGTTGCGACTATCCCCAGTATGTGGACTGTGCGGATAACCTCTGCGTGCGGGAGAACAATCCCCAGGATATTGTGTACATTGCCAGCAAGTCGTTGTGCGACAAGTACTACATATGCGTGGATGGTATACCCGTTAATCAAACTTGCGCCAGTGGCCTCCAATACAATCCGGCCTGTCAGTGCTGTGATTTCCCCTCACGCGCCAACTGCTCGGTGTGTATTTGAAATTTATGTTCTACTATTCGGTTGCGCCTTATTAACATATATTGTGTATTGTATTGCCTCTTCAGGTTGAGTCACTGCAGCGCAACATTCAGCCCTTTGCCAAGATGCCACCCCGCACCGCCGACATCAGCTGCCCGGCCGAGGGCTCCCACTTCTATGCCCACAAGACCCGCAAGGAAGCCTACTACTACTGTTTGAACGGTCTTGGTGTCACTCTGGACTGCACCCCTGGTCTGGTGTATGATGCCAAGCTGGAGGAATGCCGCGAACCACAATTTGTGGGTGCCTAGGGGTTGTCTGCCAAATAAATTTCAAAGTTCAACGAATGTGTTTGCATTTTGCTTAATGACGCTCATTGTAAATGCCTAGACTCTTTCCTCTCATTGGCTAATTTTAGCTGTTAAACAAATGCCGCTCTCTGGGCCAGCCAGGCGACAAGAAACGCATGAACGATCATTACTTTATACAGCTAAAATAATAGGCTAGATAATCAGCTAAAAATGGATCCAGGTTAAAGAAGACTAACGAAGGAAGGAAATGTGGAAAAGAAAGCTAAGAAAGCTAAGAGAAATACAAGTTAAGAAACAAGTTGTTAGAAAGGTAACTTAAAATGTATTTAGAATTTAACTAAAGGGCGTAGACACTATTGAACGTATTGTATGCAGTTCTTCGTACAGTATCAAATTACGATGTAACACAAAAAACATAATTTGTTCACAAAAAAGATGAAAATACATTTAAAATCAAACCCTTTTATTCCACAAAAAAACCCTGAAAAAAATAATATGACAAAGCACATAAAAATATAAATTGCAATGTAGCAAACAATTTGAAAAGGGGAAATTTCGTAGCTTATTAAATAATTGCTTTTAGTTAAATAAAATTAAAAACAGTGTGAAACATTTTTACACTTTAATTGATAGATCATTCGTTAGTGACCAATATATTTGGGTTCACGGCATTCTTGTACCTCTGCATCATACCACAAGCCAGGTGTACAATCCAAGGTAATGCCATGGCCATCTACGCAATAATAGTAGGCATCCTGGCGAGATTTGTGGGCTTGGAAGTGAACTCCACGGGCTGGACAGACAATGTCAGCGCTTCGGAGTGGCGTTCGGGAATAGGGCTTAATATTGCGTTGCATTGCTGGAATCTAAACAGAAGAGGACATTCTTCAACATCAACCTAAGCAATCGTTATTATCAAACCCACCTCGCATTGAGATTTCTCTGGATAATCACAGCAATTGCATTTCGTGCTGAAATGAAGTCCTTCGGCGCATGTGTAATTCATGGGCACGCCCTTTGCACACAAGAAGTATTTAGTGCATGAGGCCTTGCTGGGCAAATAGAGCAGCTCGGTACTTTCACCTAATCTCATACACTCGTTATCCACACAGTCCACATATTGGGGAAAATCACAACGATCCGTTTCCGCGTTGTACTGCAAACCGTCGAGGCATTCTCTAAGAACCGGAATACCATAATAACAGAGCACGTATTTGGTGCAAGTACGATCGTAGGAAAATGTGGTTAAGTTATATGCTTGACATGTTGGCATACAGGTCTCATTTTTGGGGTAGACGCAACTCTGATTCTGGGCATTAAATTGATAATCCTTTTTGCACTTTTTCTCCACAGCTTCGCCATCTGGCAAAATACAAATTGTTGAAAATTGTTTCTAAAAGATAACTTTTTACTTACCCCAGCATAAGTAATACTTTTGACAATCTTCAATCTGCAATCTCCAATTTCCAACATATGGCAAAAACACTCTATTAGCCACACCCTTGCAAAGACTGATGTTTCCCATATAGAGACTATTTGGATCAATTTCATCTTCAGTATCATCGTCATCGTCAACAGGACCTGGCGCCTCTATATCCTCAGCCATTACCTTTTCCAATCCATACTGCAGCAGGATGAAAGCTGTGAGGCCAATGAATAGCAAAGATTTCACTATTTAGGAAGAAAGTTCATAAAATATCAAGCCAAATAACTTTCGGTTGCACCCACTTATATTCCTCGGCAGTATTCTAACTTGACTGTTGTCTCCATTCTGAAACAACCTAATTTATATGAAAGATAACTTTGTTTTTCAGCAATCAATTTAGGTACCGAATACTGCTTTTTTATCACGTTTATCATAGGGGGAGGCCTGGCTCTTTTGTTTTTATTAAGAAACAACATTTCAATTTGCCTAATGGCAGTTCAGTGGTATATGATGACTAATATTTGAGTATTCTTTTAGTCAAGTACCTGATTCTCAAGGATATTTCTTCCACAGAAATATTAACCAGTATGAGATAATTGTATACGGCATAAATAGCAAAATTCATTGAATTCTCATATGAATTTGTGTACAAATGATTGCAGCATGATGTTTAATAGAGATTTTGTTATTGAAACATTTGTCGCCTGACGAGTGCAGAGAACTTTACATACACAGTATATTTGGGAACCTACACATTATAAATTATCGTATAAAATATTTTCATTTTCGGCACAGACATTTAGTAAGAGTATTGGCATCTCCCAGCGCGCATACAGCGCATTGTTAAGGAAAATATTGTTTTAAAATATATAATTTGTTCAATTTGTAGTGCAGCGTGTGCACATACCTCTCTGTAAGTTTTTATATAATTTCATTGTTTTCAAAGCGGCTACCACTCACTACATTTCAAAAACGTCAAGATGATTGACACAAATATTACCACAAAGTCGATGCGGAAAGAAAAATGTTATTTATAGACATGGTTGCTCTATGTATTTGCGTGCCATGTATATTGAAAACACAATTCAATGGCTAGCTAAACAAGAATTTTCATTTAAGGAACAGTCTTCAAAATGGTCAATGAGCTGAATAAACCCCAAGATAATTCTGCGCTGAGCGAGGTAAGTCGAATGACACATGAATAATGGGAAATGTATATGAGATCTCTATTTGTATTCTACAGCTTCTGGAGGCTTCCAATCGTCAGCTACACGAAATGCAAGAGGAGCATCGCCAGCTGCAGCAGGAACTAACCCGTTTGAGTGCCCAGCGCCAGCAATTAAGAATTGCGACCAGAGAGCATCAGTCATCACAGATGACCACAACCTCATCGAGCATAGCTGAGGAGGTATCTGGGTCAGAGACTGCTTCAACCACAGAGGGAGCTGCTGCAGTCCAAGTGGATTCTCCCACCGATGAGAAGGACATCGGTAGTGATGAGGATAAAGAAGAAACGGCCAGTTATCTACAAGAAAAGTTGGCGGAAATTGCCAATTTGAAAGCGCAATTCAAACGCGTACAGCAAATGACGGACAGCACAAAGCGCATTGAGGAGCACATATCTAGCATGGAGTCGCAATCATCGACTGTAAAGCAGAGCAGTCAAATTTCATCGGCGACAAGGATTCAATCCAGCAGCAGCACCAGTAGCAGCGCCCTGTCATCGGAGACGGCAACATCTGCCGGGTCCACAGCCCAAGCGACTCCAGATAATGCGGAATTGCTCAATGCTATGATAAATATGGTGACGGATTTCACCAGTGATTTGCGTGGTCAGGAGGAGAGTCTGATCGCAGAGCGTCTTCGCATTAAAACGTTAAAGGAGGAAATTATACAGCGCAAACAGGGCAAATAGGATACTCAAATAATTATACCCATGCTGAATTCTTTATATATATACATATGTAATTAATGTTGAACAAATTATAAATCTTGTCATTTGCAAAAAGAAACTGCAATAGTAGCTAATTAGTTACTATTTCAATTTTTGAATTACTGTTTGGTATGTAAAATTGCCGATTTATAATGCGTTACAAAAAAGATATCGATAGCACAAATATCAGCTTGACTAAATATCGCATACACATATCATAATGGCTGTATACAAATATCGATATGAAAAGCCACATCTCTAGTTACCAGGACGCAGCTGTTGGCAATAAAAACTTTTTTGGAGTTAAAATAAATTAAATAATTATTTAAATTCTTAAAAAATAACAATCGCTGCTTCTACGATTCAATACTTTCCACATTAAGTATCTTTGTGTGCTACGTCATGTTGAATTGAAGCTAAATCTGTTGAAGTATTAGGTGTAGGTGCCGCCTATAACTTCAGTGTTAGTTTAGACTTATTTGATAGCTGTGCCAGTTGTGTATAAATTTATATTTTCTGATGGCGCCGACACCGCCCGTAAAGTTAGTAATGAAGAAAGAATGCGACACAAGTCGCAGCACCGGCGCCGTGCCCAAACAAGCAATAGCATCCACAACAACAACAACGCCGCCGGCTGTTACAAACGCAACTGCGCCCTCCTCCAGTCGATCCAGCACAAGCCGTGCGCGCAACTCGTCCTTAATCAAGCAACAAGAGCAGGAGCGGGCACGGGAAATGCAGTTAGCCACGCCACTGCAGGGTGGCACCTGTAAAGTGCTGTATGTAAGTATTCCAGCATCAAGTATATTCCCCCTTTTGGGGTGTTCACGGCAGTAAGTAATAGTAAGGAAGTTTTTACTGTGAGGTCTCATTTGGTAATGCTAACAGCTTTACAGTTTCCTCATTTGATTATCTTTGTTTCTGCTACAGCTTGGATATTTTCCCTATAGTTCCATTTATGAATTGCTGCCGTCTAAATCAATCTTTATTGCATTCTTAATGTCAGTAAAATTCTAAAAATCTTTCAAAACCTCATTAAATGTGTTCCAAAATCTGGCCATTAAAAGTTTCATATTTGTGCATTAAAAGAGGAAGCATGCCCGGCTATTTGGTTGTTTATATTCAGTGACCACGCGTTGCCATGACGCCCATACGCTAGCTGATCTATCTGCGTTGGTGTCCTCTCTTAGCCACACAGCGGCGCTCTTGCGTTTAAAAATACATTTCACACTCATTATGTTAGCCCAAAACTTTCGAGAAGTCTGGCGCCGTTTAGTAATACATACGACCTCATCCACTGCGCAACACTGTTCGCACAGTCTAAATATTTGCCTACACACAGATATATAGATATATAGCTGCAAAATTGCCGCGTTTTTGATCTTTCTTCTATTGCTAATCATCATCTGTTGTTGGTTTAAGGATCTACTGGAGCGTGCTACAGCAACAAAGACACAAATCAGCACACAGCAGCAACAACAGCGTGAGGCACTGCGTCAACTGGCCGTGGAAAACAGTTTCGAAACAGCAGGTAAGAAATTGAAAGATTTTACATATCTACGCACCTGGGGCCGAGAAATCGACTGCCCACATTAAATGTGCGCTAGTTCATATTCTAAATATAGCAGAGCGCACAAAAATAAACGCCCACGGAGTGGGCTTTTCGCATCGATCACTGTGGGCAGCTGGGCAGTTGGCCAGTTGCTGGCTGCGTCATTGCACCGACAAAAACTCAATTTCATTTCAATTTGCAGATCAACTACAGGAGCAACAGCAGCGCTATTGTTTCCCTGTGCGTCCAGTGCAGCGTGTACAGCATCAGCAACAGCCGCCAGCAGCAGCAGCAGTGCTGCGTCTGCGTCAGCCCACAACGCCCAATGCAACAGTAGGTGTCGTCACACCCAACACAAACACAACCAACGGCAACGAGGAACTGCCCTCCACATCCAGCGGCAGCAACAACAACATTTCTCAATCCCCATCAGCACTACAAACTGTGGTTAACCGTCTGTTTGGAGCAACATCGCAGAATTCAACGCGCTCACAAATCGAAGTATTGCGCACATTGCTGGGCTTGGATGAGAATTGGAATAACAGCTTTGGACAACCGACAGCAAGCAGCTTAGTTGAGGTAAGAATACACTTTTGTTATGTAATCAGTTTGAGCAATTGAATATGTGCCTAATGTCAACGTAATATAATGTATGAAGAAAAACTATTTTATACTGCGCTAATACCACAGACATTTTAAAAAGGACTTCATGTCTGGTCACCGCATCGTGAAATTTAAAGTTGACATCAATTCAACAGCAATTCACAGATTTCCGAACTGTATTCTTAACATGTATGTATATCTCAGCTGTTGAGTTAATGAATTTGTAAATGCTCCATAATCAGGGGATTTGTCAACTTACAAATTGTAGGAGAACCCTATCGGAAAAGTATTAGTTAAACATTTGAGTGAAAGATATCTTCGGGGGCAAAATATTCAATTCTCTTGCAGAAATTTATATTAAATTTCTCTGCCCGGTTCCGACATAAGTAATGTGCATGTGCAGCAAAAAGAAGCATGTGATCCAAGTTTTAGTAGGATAGGTTTAGAACTGAAATACTCGGCTCGTAGCACATAATCAATAAAAATTTGTATTTCTTGTCATTAATATTTTTCTCTTTATCACGACAGCATTTGAACAATATGGTGCATGAAATCAATCCGAATGCCACCGACAAGGAGGAGGTCATTGTGAATTCGACCAGCCTAGAGGATGTTCCATTAAGTGAGGTAAGCACATTCATATGCCTTAAAGACCATTAGTTATTTAATTATTTCAACCACGCAGATGAGCGATCGCGCCCAATCCATACAATCGCTGCACAGTGTGATGGAGACGCCCACGCCGGACACAACGCCTAGTTTCGATGAACTGCAGGAGCGTTTGGATGCCTCCAATCGCAATATGCAACATTTGCATGATGAGCAGGCCAAGCTGTTGCACATACAAAATATGGCTAAAACACATCTCAATGAAATGGAGCAGCTGCGCCAACAGGCTGGACGTTTGCCGCATAACGGCCACGGCGACGCTCCCAACTACGAGTCTGTGCAACAGGTGCAAGATGATATGGCCTCGCTGGTAGGACGCATGAAGAATCTCACGGCCTTTATACACAATCAAAATGAATTGAGCAACGTGTTGGGCGATGATGGCCCAGAGATTTTGGCCGAGCAGCAGGCTCTGCAAGATAAACTGGAATCATTGCGCACACAGCGCGAGGATATGCGCGATTTGGTAAATGAACTTAATATCATAAATCGTCAGGCCAGGGACACGGCACAAACTGTACGTGCCGTTAGCCAGGAGTCGACGAAGGAGCCAACGCCAACTAAGCAGCTGGCCAAGCCCAGCAATGAGCGCGTCGTGCCCGTTGAATACCAGCGCAATGTGCCCATCCTGCGTCAGGAAGCGGCCAATGCTGCCCAGCGTGCCTTACACGCTCAGACAATGATCAATCAAAAGACCGCAGATATTGATGCGTTGAAAGCACAAATGGCTAGGCTCAAAAACATGCTGACTACTGTTAATCAGATAGAGGAGAACACCCCAAGCATATGTGAGTCGTTGGAGCGTCACAGCGCCGAGCGTGGTGATCTACCCGGTGTGATTGCAGATCGTGTTCATGCACTTAACGATGTGACCTCCGAGTTGCGCGCTGAAGCGGCCAGTTTGCAGCAGGAACGCGATCGTATTTTAACGCTCAAGGCCGAAATTGAACGTCGCAAGAGACAGGCAGCCGCTGCAGCGCAGATGGGTGAGGATGCACTCAAACGTAATAGCCTTACGCCAACACCAACGCCTAGGAGACAGCGTGAAGTCGAGTTAGAGGATGAGGAAACCACGAACCAAGTGCAGACGCCCACGCGTGATGAGCTGCGTGTGCAATGCGAGAGATTGCGTAAGGAGTACGAGCAAAAGAAGCACGAGTACGAGTCGCAGTATATAAACAACAATAGCAGCAGCATCAACAATAGCAATAACAACAACACCAACACCACCTCTGAAGCCGATGATGAGGGAAACGATGACACCGATAGCGATAGATATTTTGCACACGTACGCAGTCCATCCGCGGCTACGCTGAAGCGTGCGCCGTCGGCGAGCACCGTCGTGGAGCAACATCAGCAGCAAGAACGACGCATACAACAGCAGTCGCAGTCGCAGCCGCATCAACAACAACAGCCCAATGCGCACTCGCTGTCAAACAATGAAGAGGAACTGAATTTGACCATGGACAGCTTGTCGCTGGGCCATGAAAGCTTGCAGTCGAGCAGCACCCGATCGCAGTACATGCCGCCGCCCATGCCATCCGTTCCGGGCACGTGGAGTAAGTTGATTGTCAGAATATTAAGCAATGTAAGTTATTCTAATCAAATCTTCTACATGTGACAGTTTTCAACGGCAACAATGCTTGGCAGTCGCAGCCGCCTTTTGTGCCAGCCACGCCCACCAATGCTCCAGCTGCACCAGTGGCCGCCGCCTCTTCAAACACGTCAAGCGTTAATCCCACATCAGATTCTGTACTATTGCAGCAATTTATGCAAACTCAGCAGATGCTCATCAACTCGGTTTGTCAGTGCAATCAGACATTGTGGCATCAACAGCGTGAGATTGATAACCTCAACAATCAAATACATGTGGTGAGTGTCGGTTCAGCAATTTACTCAATTTAAAGTGTCATTGTGACGCTGGTAATGGTAATGTGACAACTGCGACAAATTCAATGCCTTTCCTGCCTTTAAACATTTACGATAAACTCATTGCCGTAAAAGTTTGCTGGAATTGAACAACAGAACTTAATAGAAATATAATTAAAAGCGCGTTAGCAACCCACAACTAGTGTTAGAACATGTGTGTTCACAGTTTAACATATAGATAGTAATAATAATAATGATCTGTAGTCACGTATGATGGGTGTGTGTCGGCACCCAGAAGACTTCACATTTAATGTTGAAAACTTGAAATGAAATTAGTACGGTTACCCCAATGACAGGTAGCTATTTCGTTTTGCTTTATTATTAAACCTATTTTGTTTTCCACAGCTGCAAGAGCGTCTGAGTTCATCTTGCCAGGAGCATGCCTATAGTCTACGCTCTGAGTCCGTACCGCCCTCCAGTTTGCCACCGGTTAGTAGCCTTGTGAACAATCTGTGTCTGGGTGGCAACAATCGCGCACAGTCGGAGCATCTGTATGGCTTTGGGGCTGCACACCAGAGCGCCTTTAGCAACTATCAGCGCAGCAGTCATCGCAACAATATCTACAGCAGCAGCGATTCCCATCAGCAGCAGACGTATTTGAATAACGCAGCACCACCACCGCCGCCGCCACCATCATCGACGCACTTTAACAACGAGACGCCACTGTCGCCGACATCGTATCGCGCCAGTCCGGGACCCATATTTATGAATCATCACAACAATACCATACACCAGAACAATGCCAATTTGCGAACACAGAATCAGCATGCCAATAATTTGCATTCATTGCCGGAGGTTCCACCGCCCACGCTGAACAATCAGGTGCCGCCGGGCAATCGGGCTAACAATTACTGGGACAATTTCCGAAGGTAAAGCGCCAGATTAAATATAATCTCATGGTGTTGGTTTCTCTCGTATGGATTAGGAAGTTATTTATTTTTTATTGATTTTTGAAAATTGCGCACCAAAGAGTTGTTAATTTAAAAACTTGCAAAAGAAATAAAAATAATTTGGGGCGAAGTGCAACGAATAATGTTACGAGATAATTTTGGTTTATTTTTAATTAGTTCCTTTAAGTATACAATAAGTAAGTAGTGGGAAGCAAACATTTCAAAACAATATTTCTTAAATTGTTTAAATATTTTGTTAAAATGAGTTTTTCAATTGACTAAAACCAATTTCTTTGTTTGCTTAAATAGCTTAATATTTTAACACAAGTTAAAAGTTAATATAATGCAAAGCAATTAATTTTCTATCTGCCTTGTTACGGTTTAAAATAACATAATAATTGATCGAATTATAAGTTAACCATAAGTCAATTCAACATAGGCTTTTCAGTAGGTTAACTTTTAACCACAACAGGCATGTTTCCTTTAAATACTAAAATATTATTGGTTATTTATTATTTTGCATATTCAATGTTGCTCGCTTTTATTAACCCATTAATATTTATGCGCTTTGCAGCTACACGCGACAAAATTTGTTATCAAACAAAAGCAATGAGGAACTTAATGTGGAGCATCAATATCGACAAATTCAACGGCAGCGGCAACGTCCCAGCTACTTTCAGGCGCATCTGCCGCATACCGCTCGCAGTGGCGCAGGCGGCATGTTACTACAGCAGCAGCAACAACAACAACAACAACAGCAGCAGCATCGGCACTTTTATGAGACGACACCACAGCAACTGCACAGCAGTAGCAACAGCAACAATTTGAATAACAGCAGCAGCAGTCGCGATTGGCGTGAGGATGCACACGACGAGGAGGATGTGGAGGAGGATGAGAACAATGATACTGCAATGTTTGGTGGCGTTGGTGGCGGCAGACGACGCAATCGTCGTCGTCAACTACCTACGCTGCGCGATGAAGAATCCACTCTGCAGCTGGCCGCCGGCTCATCCAATTTGCTCAACATGAATGTTAATAGTCCGCTGTATCAGCGTAATAAGGTTCCAGCTAAGCCGACAACTTCAGCGGTATCCCTAACACCCTTACAGCAGCGTCATCTACGATTCGATTTCGAGCTGCCTGCTCAGTATATAGACTACGAGCTACCGGTGCCGACAGCGCTGCAAGTGCCACCAGCTGCTCCCTTATACAACGTCACGGCACAGGAATCTGTTGCGGCTGATGAATCAAATGCAATGCTGGAGCAGACAGAGGACACCGCATCCGAGGAGCTGAATCGTAATTTGCTGGTTAATGCATTGAAGAATGATAAGTTTACAACAAAATTTTACGAGTCCATTAAGGAGGATGTATACAGAAGACTGGAAACGCTCTTTGAGCAGCAGCAGCAGCAACTACAGCTGCAACAACAGCAGCAGAACGAGCCGCAAGTTTACAATGAAGTACATAGTCTACGCAAAACGCTCAATCAGGGGCAAGCACCCAGTGCCCCGCCAGCTGAGCATGCTGTTGCTATAAGTGAGCCTACAGAGGCCACGGAGAGTGGCAGCGAAACGCCGCAAGAGCAAGCTTCTAACGACAGGCCTGAAGATGAGGAGAGCTTGCCAGTGCAGCCGACAGCAGGGGCATCAGCTGTAGCAGATGCACAGGAACATTGCGAGGACGCAGCAGCTGCTGCGCCTCTGGATAATGAAGATGTAAGTAGCGTAATGTATAGCTTCTTTTTTGTTTGCACCCGCTTATTGCATGCCCTTTTTTTTAAGGTCATTGAGGTGGTTATTGAACGCCCACCAACACCAGTGGCAAGCATTGAGTTGGCTCCCGATCATGAGCTTATTGAGTATATAATCAAACGCATACGCAACCAGACGCATAATAACACCATTATCAATGATTCGCTGCTTGCTGAGGTGTCCAAGCTGACAGCCAACGCGGCACAAAACTCCGCCGCTAGCTGGACACCCAACGCCGCCTCGCCACTCATTTCGCCCAAACGCATCTATGCAAAGATTAAGAAAATGGAAATGCCGCGACAGCGCGATGAGTTCTTGGTCTGGTATCGAACATATCTGGAGCAGTTGTTTGTAGTTGAGCAGCCACGCAATGGTTGCACGCCCAAAGTGAAAACTAAGGAGGAAGGACGCGCCTCGGTGAACAAAAAGCAGCACAATAAACGTGTTCGCGCACAGTCCCATTCACAGGACTCCAATAATGATGCTGATTTGGCCGAGGCTGATCAAAAGAAGGTCACTTTAAATGGCGGCGGCGATACTGAGTGCGAAAACAATGAGAATCCTGGGGAGGAGGCCAGTGCAGCTGCAGCCGAGGAAGCGCTGAATATAAGCTCAGATAAAAATTAGTTAGCTAGTTAGTCTTATAAGTGACACCCACAACCACATTCCTAACCATACGTATACACACATCGAATCAATACCACACATATAACATATACCATATGTATAAACAAAATTAGTTACTAGCTGCAAAAGGTAGCCTGAGTTTGAGTTATTTTATTTTTTGGCTTTTCAATCATTTAGTTTGTATTAAATTATATACCTATTTATGTGAAACAAGCCATTAATTTCTTTCTGGAGTAAAACTAACAGTTCGCTTGGCGTCTGTTGACCAATACCCCCTTTGAATTGGTGCAAAAAATAAGTGGGCTGAAGATAAAGCTTAAACACGACTTTGTTAATTACAATATCTTCCATAAAAATGCACGCCATGGAATTCTGATCTTAAGCCAAATCTGGACAGCCAATAGAATTGGTGTTATACAGAAATGCTTCCATTTCCAATTACTTTTCAGTCCGAGCCGAAGTTGATTATACTCTTTTTAAATGAATTATCTGTTTCACATTATCTAAATACTTTTATAGCATTTTCAATCAAGAGTTTTAAATCGAGTTTCCAATTCTAGTTTATATTCAACTAAACTTTTTACTAATTGTTCCAATATCTGTAAAAACAATAATGTTCTTTTCATATTGGAAGAACTTTGACCAACATGTGCTATTGTAGAGCATAGTAAAACGAAAAGTTTATAACAATACCTTAATTTCGGACCAAGTATTCCTATAACAGATGCTACAATATAACTGAATAGAGCTGGTACAGTCTAAAAAATTAGACCTTTTGATCGCAAATTTGAAGCTTTTACGAAGACTGAATGCCAATTCTTCCCGACATAATTTCCAAGCTAGCTTCCAAAAATAGAAACAAATATAAATATATTTGACATGTAAACATTTTAATTGCATACAAATAACTACAGTGATCACAAAGAATGGCCATTCACTATTTGAACCCATCCGATGGGCGCGTGAGCTGCTCGAGCATGCGATAGTAACAATAGCGACTGTCATAATCCATATCATACCAGAAATTTACGGCAATACACTTGTGACTCTGGCGCACGTGATGGAACCAGTAATTAGGCAGGTAAAGAACATCTCCAGCGTGGACGCGTACACGTAGAGGACGCGCCTTGGCATACTGCGGATATGTGCCCAGATCGGGTGCCAATGGATCAATGCTAACCCATTCCGTCTGCTGCGTTTCACCATTATCCACCAAAGGGTCAATATAAAATTGACCACAGGATTTGCGCTTGTACACGCCTGTTGGATAACTACGACGTGGCACACAGCATAGCTGATGCGGCGGCAAGAGTATGAAATCCTTGTAGCCAGAAATAACACAATATAAATTCTCATAGGGATCCTTATGCATGGATGTGATAGCACGTTCGTCGCCCAGCCAAAAGTTGACCGCATCTGGTGGCTTATTAAAGCACTGCTGTGCAAAATCTAAATCACTGGACACTATATCACCAGCCAGTTCCGGAAAGTCCACGCTAAAATTGGAATTTTGTTTTTGTATGTAGTGCACAGCGCCCATGGGATCATCGAGATGTTGCAACAGCTCCGATAGTTTCATTTCTGTTTCCAGCGGCAGCACAAAGTACTCCTCACCAGCCTGGCTAGCCAGTCCATCAGCATAGCCATTGGGTGTCACAGCCACATCAACAACTTTGTCGTTTAGTGTTTCTTGCAGGTAATCCGGCGTCCACTTCTGCACTGCCGGCCAATGGGACACCGCCTGGCGTATGACGACTGGCGCGTTCTTTGCGTAGAAGTCACGTGCAAACTCCAAGGCACTGGGCAGCTCTTGCAGTTCCGTTATTTGTCCGCCAATACATAGTTCCTCAGCTTCCTGAAGCAGCAGCTTGATAGCCGTTTCAATTTGAGTTTGAGCCATGCCGACAGTGCTGCCAACTTTTAAGAAAAAATATAGCTACAAAGTAGCGGAATTTCATTAATAACAGCTGATACTCAATTTATATTATTTCTTGCAGATTATGTTGTCAAATATCGAAAGATTCTGTGAGTTGTAAGCCTCATTGGTATAAATTAAACTTAACCATATATAATGCAATATTTTAAAATCATAAATGAATCCATGTGAATTGAACGAGACCGCTGTAGTCGGACTGCTGATATCAAATTTTCTACCAAATTTATAATATACATTTCCATGCATTCATGCAGGACAGGATATTGTCGATAGCTGTGGGAAATAAATATAATATGTGTAAGTATTTATCTTTGAATATATTTATGTAGAACCGGAAACGTATCATTCTACCTGTAAAATTTATACATTTAAATAATACCGTATTTTAGGTAAATAGCTTGTAAATCAACTAGCTTGTAAATCCACTAGGCAGGCAACTACCAGTCTGATAATTTTCTCTCCTCGTAGTTTTGAAAATAGCCAGATCTGACGTGAAAATTGCTAAGTTGGCAACACTGCTTGCTGATGCCATTCATCGTTGATCGATCACAAACAAAGTATCGATAGCAAACAATGCTTCATGTTTTAACGATTTTTCCAAAAACAAAACAAATGTTAGACGATTTTGTATGCAGTACTCCATATTCATAAGTAGATTGCTGTCGTTGATGTCAAATGAATTTTAAAATGGGGAAAACGATACCTAAATTTAAAATTGTATAATTATCGATATACTTTTGTATGAGCAATCGACAGTTTTTGTTCTCTACACAGCTGTTGTCACGCATACGGGACGAAAAAACATGTTGCGCTTGTAAAATTAAAGAAAAACTTGGAAGATAAATTAAAAACATAGCTAAAACGTTGCCAGCATGCAGGACGGCGACGAGCAGGCGTTCAACTGCATTGACGAGGCGAATGCCATAATAAACGATGTCAAGGCGCACGTGGCTGAAATTGCAATTTCTTCCAAATTGGCCAGCAGTGCCACGCAGATTTATCTCAACATTCGCACCATAGAGAGCGCCACCTGCTGTGTACAAGTGACGAGCCGAGGATTTAAGATAGTCTCCTCGCAGTACGACACCATCGATGAGGAGAAGGCGCTAAGGGCTGCATTGTTGGGGGAACCGGAGGAGGATGAGGAAGAGATATTCGAGACGCCCTATGCGCTACTGGACAAGATAAGTCCACGATATGTTGAATCGTTTGGCAATCAGCTCTGCCAGCAGCTGCGGCAGCTGCAGCAAATGCGTACTGAATTCCACGAGGAAGACGAAGAGGAGGAGGAGGAAGAGGAGTAACTGATGGGGTATCCCCGAAATGAAAAGAAACAACAACTTCAACCTGAGGCTGTACTCATTAAACACAAGTTTTTAATGTTAGTTAATTTATGTATTTTATGTATTTCGTAACCATGAAAGTATTTCGGATCGTGTAACAACCCAAAAATCGAACCACATTAGACTTTTAAGCGTTTCAAAAATAAAGATTGTGATTGCAATTCCAAGTCGGTCAATTTGCGCACCGTTGGCCCCAATTGCTCCACATGATCCTCATAGCCAGTGCCCATATTAAGATTCTTCTGGCCGTAGACGACCTTGCCATCGAAATCATTTACCGGCACATCCAAAGACTTATCCACCTGCTGTATGGTTATGTTCAGATGATCCTCCACCTCGGCTAGCAAATTAGGCTCATTGTACCAAATGCAACAGCCGCGCACATCAGTCAGATTGGTATTCTTACAGTTTCGTCCACGGGTCTTGCACCACTCGCCATGATACCAGACCTTTTCCGGCACCGAGGAGACCAGACTGATGGCCAGACCCATGCGTTCGGCACGTCCCACGCGGCCAATGCGATGCACATAGTTTGTTTTATCGTCTGGCAGCGTAATATTGATCACTGCAGGTAAGGGATTTTCAATTGTATTTGTTATTATATGAAAAACAATTTAAACTTACTGAATGGTAAGCCTGTAATATCAAGTCCACGTGCCGCGACATCCGTGCAGATGAGAAACTTGACCTGCTTGGTCTTGAACATTTCCAGATTCTGTTTGCGCTCCTGCGGCTTGCGATCGCCGTGCAAACAGACACAGGAATAGCGTTGGCCACCATGCTGGCGCAGATGCTGCTCCAGATTATCGCAGTCCTGCTTGGTGCGGCAGAAGATTATAGCGCGATCCATTTTGTGCTGCTCAATGGCCTTGATGCAGTACTCGCCCTTGAGCAGCTTGACAGCCTGCGAAAGCGTTTCTGGTGAACGATTTGTGGGATGCACATTGTCGTGATCGTGAACGCCATCGGTGCGAAGTGGTTGACGGAGTTGCTGCCAGCTGCTGTCTGTTTGGGGATCCACCATGCAGACCACATGATGCACAGTCTCCGGCACAGCATCCTCGCCCTTGAGATCTACCCAGGTGGGAAAGTGCATTAAACGTTCGGCCATTTTTTTCACCTCAAAGGCATGCAAGGTGGCGGAACAGACAATCATTTGGAGGCGGCAGCCATCGCTGGTTATTTTGGGTATTTGCTTATGCAGACGCTCAATAAGATCCGTGTAGCCCTGTTTGAGCAGCGCATCCGCCTCATCCAGCACAAAGAAGCGACAGTGCGTGAGCTGCACAAAGCCACTGTTGATGAGCTCCTCCAGGCGACCAGGTGTGCCCACCACAATGTGTATGCCCTGCTGCAGCTGCGCCTTCTGCTCCTCGAGACGCACGCCGCCAATGAGTAGCAGTGGACGCACCTCGGGATTGTTCAGATGCAACTTGAACTTCTCAAACTGATTGTAGGTTTGCTCCGCCAGCTCGCGACTGGGCTCAATGATGATGGCCTGAGGTGCATTGGGAGCGGGCTTAGCAGCAGCTGCATTTGTTGTGGGATTTGCTAGCGGATTAGCAGCGCTATGGTCTGCACCAGCCTGGCACACAGGCACGAAGCCATTGCCTGGCGCATATTTAAGCTCCGTTTTGCCAAAGTTGAACAACATTTCGGCGTTTTTAAGCACAACAGCTGGATAGAAAGTATCATTGCGCAGATTCTCGGGTATTTTAAAAGCCACACCCAGAGATTTTCCGTTCTTGGTGAAGCTGACCTCCAAGCGCTGCAAGTCCAGCAGGCAGCCCACAACATCTGCCTTGCCAAAGGCATCGCCATAATCATCAAACTGACGATTGTTAGACTTTTTGCCCGTGCCACCGTAGCCAAAGCCATAACGACACGTGCCCAAATCCAAATTGGCCATTTGTGTGGACCAGCCCACACGGCACAGACCCTCATCCGTAACCGTTGCCTCATAATAGAACTTGCACTTTCCATATACGCCGGTGGTGGCCCGGCAGCCGTGCCATTCCTTAAACTCACGCGACTGACAGCGATAACCATCTGGAGTCACTGCCAGTGCATTGTTGCGATCAAAAAAGGACATTGTCCAAGGAGCAGCTGCGCTCGCTGCCCCTCCATTCCCAGCTTTACCAGACTTGCCCTCCTGCAAGTCGCGCAGCGTCTCCCACACAATCTGCAGTATGGGCAAGCAAAAGGCGCCCGTCTTGCCGGAGCCCGTTTCGGCAGCCATTAGGACATCGCCCCCGCCCAGTATTAGTGGTATGGCCTCTGCCTGTACATCCGTTGGCAAACTGCAGGTAAATCAGGCTTTAATCATACATAAATCAGCTTAAATATACTCATTTATAACTTACGCCCAGTCCAATTCGTCGGTCGCCTTGCCCAGCTCTGGCATTACACCAAACTCTGCAAAGATCTTAAATAAATATCTGTTAATGTTAAGTGATTTCTAAACTTGCCTTCAAATGCAGTCATTGCTTTTTTATGCACTTAAAATTGTCAATTAATTTATTTCTTGCACTTTTACAGCCGGCTACAACTTTACACAAATGTACTCAACTGACAGTCTGAAGTACTCAACCGACACTATGAAGTACTCAGTTCACACTCTGAAGTACTCAGTTAAGTTATGTACGCTGTTGACAATTTATGTATGGCAAACAAGTTTAATTTTCTGTTTTAAAATAATTTTAAATCAATTTCTTAAATATGCAATCTGAGCTACAATTAGCCATAGGGGTTATTTTGAATAAGTTTTTTAATTTCAGTCAGTATATATCAGACTATAAGCAAAACAAAAAGCAGTTGAACTTTTGTCGTACTATATTTTGCTCAACTTTTGAGATGGGCATACTATTTTAAAGAGTTGCCAACTGCGGCTCAATTTCAGTGCTGCACAACACCAGCAGCTGCACAGCTGTGATTTTACATTACTTTGCAGCACTTATATTTGTATACGCGTAAATTGTAGTGATTTCTTAATCAAATTTATGCAAATGTTTTGTTTTTAGTGCTAATTAGTCATTAGAAATGTAAATTTTAGCGTGTAACTTATAACCAACTATCGTGTAAGCACTATACGCTTTTGGTGGCGATGTAAAGTTGCTGGGTAATTGCAATAAGAGTGTTTTCTGTCTGCTTCACAGCAATTTGCTCGCTGGTGGAAGGATGTATTTTCCTTTGGGCTGGCCCAAGCGCGTCAGCCTGGCGCTGCCAGGGGAAACGTCTCACATCCGTCACATATGCTGTGATGCTGTCAAAATACTCGTCGCCGCTGTCGGCACAGATTTCCTGGGCATTTGGTATGCGAATCCTTTGCTGCCCATTGCCTATTATCGCCGCAGCGCCGAATCTCTGCAGCAATTTGGGTGCAATCATTTGATTATATGGAAACCCGACTCCAGGCAGCTGGCAGTCTTAACCGATGCTGGAGCATTGCTGCTGTATCAGCTGGACTTTGATGCCAATGGCAGTGGAATTTTAATGCAGGTTGATCCGCCAGCAATGAGCCTAAAGCGGGATTCAGCGGAGCTATTTATCAAGGAGAATATACCGCGCTTGAGCCTGCGCGAGGTGCATTGTGTCACCCTGGACGCTGTCATCTCCAATGTGTGTTGCATCAGTCTCAGTGAGCTGCTCTTGGCAACGAAAACGTGTGAGCTGCTCCGCGTACAATGGTCACAGCTGGAAAAGAGTGACGAGGACCTGCAGCCGCTAGCCGTGATCAAGTTACGAGACATTCCATTCTACGTGCAGCAACAGCAGCAGCAGCCCGCTAAATACTTGCCCGCCATTGGCCACTCGGCCTTTGTGGCTTCTCTGGAATATTCACCCTTCATTGGCGGCTGTGCGGCGGTTTTTAGTGACCAGCGTGCAGCGTTTCTCATAGCGGATCATTTGCGCTTTGAGACGGCACACATGCACGGCTGCTGGGTGCCGGATGTCTCAGATGCAAGCGTCTGCAGCGTTAATCACAAATTTCGACTGTTGGCCTATGGACAGCAAAGCTCTGCAGTAGCTGTATATGCTATAGATGATGCCACGGCTGGCTTGGAGTACTCCCATAGACTTATGTTGACGGAGAATGTTCTACCGGGCAGTTTGGGAGCCGTTAATGAGCTCAAATGGAGTCCTGATGGTTGCGTGCTCGCTGTGAGCTGGACAAACGGCGGCTTGTCGCTGTGGAGCACCTTCGGTGCGCTGCTAATGTCCACACTGAGCTGGGATTTTGGACTACATGTGGACCTGCTGAAGCAAAATCCCCTGCAGTTGCGTCGCTTGGAATGGTCCACCGAGGGATATCAACTGTTTATGACATGCGGCAAGGAGGAGAACAATGTGCTGCAGCTACAATTTGTCAAGAGCGCTTTGAGCATGAATCCCTGTCAGAGTGCACACTCCCACATACTGCTTCAAGGCGATGATTGTTTGTACATCAATCAGGGTGACAATCTAGAGCTGACCTATGGCAACACCAAGTGCACATTTCCCAGCAGCTCTGCGGCCCGAAATGATGACTGTCCAGAGCTGAAACAAAGCCCGAATATGGGCAGCATTTTAACAGAGAGCAAATACTGGACGCTGTTGCAGCTGCCACTTAATTACGCCGCCACTAACTGGCCCATACGCTATGCAGCCATAGATGCAGCAGGTTTGCATGTAGCCGTAGCTGGTCGCACTGGACTGGCGCACTATGCCATGCTCAGCAAGAAGTGGAAGCTGTTTGGCAATGAGTCACAGGAGAAGGACTTTGTCGTTTCAGGCGGCCTGCTCTGGTGGCAAGGCTTCATTGTCATGGGCTGTTACTCCCTGCTAGATCGAACGGATGAGCTGCGCTGCTATCCTGCCGAATGCAAGCTAGACAACCAATTTGGACACAAGCTACAAGTGCGCGCGCCTGTCATCAGCCTGAATGTGTTCAGAGATCAATTGATTGTCCTTACTGCGGATGGCATTGTCAGCTTGTTTCACATGCACAGGCAGTCGGCTTATATCATTCATATTGAGTGTGCCTATGAGCTGGATGTGAAGAGCATTTGCATACATCCCGCCTGCATTGTCAGCCTAACAGTTACCAATCTAAGAAATGAGCTGAAGACACAGCAACAGCAGGCAGATGCGGAGGCCGAGACCATTGTCGTCAATGTTTGTGGACGCATTTTGATGATACAAAGGGAGGATGCCGCACAGCAGGTGCCCAATACTCTGTTAGCCACCTGTTTGGCCAGCTGTGTCGAATGCTTTTGGCTATCCCACAATTTGGAGCACTGCGCCATGCGGGATTGCCTCTGGTTGTACTCTGGCGCGCATGGCATGCGCGTTTGGCTGCCCATTTTGCAGCAACGTGCGGAACAGAGCGGCGCACAGCGTCTGCATAGCTTTATGTCGAAGCGCATTATGTTGAGCTTCCCCCTGAAACTCTATCCGCTTGTCATACTCTTCGACAATGTGATTGTTCTGGGCGTGGAGAATGAGAGCACTTTGTATACAAATGAGACAAATTCGCATTTTGCCTTGCCATTTGCTCTGATGGAGCGCAAATCGCAGGTGTATCTGCATAAGGTCCTCAGGCAGCTAATTAAACGCAACCTGGGCTATTCGGCCTGGGAGATTGCTCAGTCCTGCCGCAGCTTGCCCTACTTTCCGCATGCCCTGGAACTGCTGCTCCATGAGGTCCTGGAGGAGGAGGCCAGCAGCAAGCAGCCCATACCCGATGCGCAGTTGCCCAGCATCTTGGACTTTATACGCGAATTTCCAGTATATCTGCAAACGATTGTACAATGTGCGCGTAAAACTGAAATTGCACTCTGGCCCTATCTGTTCAGCATGGCAGGCAAGCCCAAGGAGCTATTCCAGCTGTGCCTGCAGGCGGAACAGCTGGAAACGGCGGCCAGCTATTTGATAATAATACAGAATCTGGAACCTTCCTCTGTAAGCAAACAACATGCCAATATGCTGCTGGATATAGCTTTGAATCAGCGCAAATGGGAGCTTGCCAAGGATCTAATACGCTTCCTCAAGGCCATAGATCCCAATGAGATTGATTCGCCACGCTGCTCCATGGTATTGAATGTGAAAATAGCGCCACCTCAGCCACAAACTCAAACGCAGGTGAACCAAAACTCAGATGTTTTCAATTTGGTCCTGGGACCAATTGCGACGCGGGAGCGCAGCTATTCAACCACTGTGACCAGCAATTTGCCCAAGGATAACAAGCAGCAGAGCGTAGCAGCGTCTGTGGAGCGTAGCGAGGCGCCCAGTGGTGGCAGCAACACCACACCAGCAACTGTGGTGCGTCGCAAATCCACCAAGGAGCGTCAGCAGCGTGAAATCTTTTGCATTGATCTCATACTGCAGCGGCATGCGCGTCAATTGCTGCAGCAGCACAAGCTGCTGGATTTGGGATATATGTGCGCCTATCTGGACTTCCATCTGGTCAGCTGGCTAACACAGGAGGCCACAGGCACCGCCCGGCTGGACAATATGGCAGCAGCGCTGCAGGCACTGCATTTGGAGCTGCAGCTGCCCGTTCCGTTTCCACCGGCGGGACGCGATGATTTTGCCCAGCTGCGCGGCACGCATCGCCATGCAACAGCAGCAGCTGGTGGCTCATCGCAGACCTCCGAATCGGGTTACTTTAGTCTGGCCGCACAGATGGAGTCGCCGCAGTTGCAGCCCTGCATCAAGGAGGAGGAGGAGCTTCAACACAGCTCGCTGCCAGTCATCAAAAACCGATCCAATTCGCAGTTATCGTTTGATAACTTTCGCTACCGGCGACTCTACTCGCTGCCCGCATCCGAGGATGACAACAGCGATGTGCAGGTCAGCTATCTAAACGATAAGCTGGCCATTAAACTGCGCTATCTGCTGCAGCTGTTCATTGAGGCCAACTGCACGGACTATGCGCTTATGCTGTCCATATTGCTGCAGGATGCAGCTTCAATATCGCGTATTGTGCATGTTGTTATACGCAGCGAGTCTGTGGGCGCCTGCAAGCGCATCGAGGCCGCACTGAAGCAGTTCAGCCAGTGCACCTTCGATAACGGGGGCTCACTGTATCGTGGCTTTGTAATGAGCTTGCAACCTCACATATATCTGCTGGAGCAGTACATACAGTCGCTGGGCGAGACGGCAGCGCATGATAAGAGCGATGATAACAGCGATTTGAGCGCCGATGCGGCGTCAGTGTTGGATGGCGATGCCCTGGATGGTTCCAACAATAATTTTGTGCCAAAATGTCAGCAGTTGCCAAATGGCAATCAAAGGACCTCAGAGCAGCGTCTGACACGTCATGCCAGCCTCGAATCCAAATTGAAAAACAATGGCAATCCGGCCAATCCCTCCTCAACGCTGTCAACGCCCACGCAGCAGTTGCAGCGGCGTGGCAGTCGAGAGGGGGCACGGGATGGATGTCTGCTCATGTAAAACATACAAAAATATAATTCACATACTCAGTGCATGTACGTAATACACATATACTACTATATTGAAATCGTGTGTTGTGTGAACTCATTTTTGTTTGTTTGCTGTATATCTAATTGTTGAACACTTTGTTAATTGTAGGCCAAACATACAGACACACAACGAAAGCGTCGTCGTCGAAAGCAAATACTTGTATTAAATATACGTAAACGTAATTCATAACATAATAGTTGAAATTTGCTGCAATATTTGTTAATTAAAAATTTACACAAAATCTATACTTAAATATACAAAAGAAATATATTTTTACTAATAAAATAACAATTAGACAATGCGTTATTACACTTTTTTGCAAAACAATAACCATCTTTTGTTGCCCAAGACTTAAAAGCCCTTGCAGAAATGCCATTCCTATGGCATTCGTATACTATAATTTTCAAATTTTGACCAAACAATCTAATGTAGAATTAAATTCTTAATTGCTCACAGTGCAATATAGATATCTGTAAAAATAATTTGCTTTCATATAACACATTTTTCAAACGACTATTCCCAAGACAGCATTAATATACAGTGGTCCGATTTGTATCGAAATTAATTACACTTAAAAGCAACATTATGAAAAATCGGGGAGTTTGGTTGGTTCGGATCTTAATAGCGATAAAGTATTTCATGCCACTGAACTTTGAACCGATCGTTCATATGACAGCTATGTATATATGATATAGTGGATCTCAATAGCGAAAAGTATTTCATGAAACAGTTCAATAATTAACCGATCATTCCTATGATAACTAAATGATATAGTGGTGAAATTTCAATAAAAATACGTAAATTTATATGTGGCAAAACGAAACATAAATTTAGTTCACTCGGCGTATCTTAAAAAGCAAAAAACTTGTTTATGCAACTCAATTTTGAACAGATCGGTTCTATGGCAACTATAAAATATAGTTGTCAGATTATGACGATCTTTTATAAACTTGTTTAAACATGGTAAAACTGACATTTAGTGAGATTGGTTAGTATAATTTTATAAATAAGAAAGATTTTTATTATATTTGGTTCATTTTGACTTATGTCAGCTATATTTAATCCAGCCGTTCCGAAATGTGTACTGAATGCAGCAAAAAGAATGGAATTGTGCCATTTTCATTGGGATAGTATGCATCTGCCAGACACCGCTATATAAACGTGGCTCATGATGCTGATCAATAATATACTATATACTTTATGGGAACGGAAACATCTCCTTCAATGCATTACGTTACTTTACGTCATAAAAATGTAATACCCCTTGTCAATTCTTTTGTGGAACAATGTTTCTACTGGGTAACAACAGCACTGCTTATCGATATCCATGATCAAGGTAAACTGCTTGCAGCAACCAAAAATTAAGCAAAATGGCGGCCATGCCATCGCCATTGAAAACGTGCTTACACACACAGACACACATATGCACACATGCCAACTGGCAATTGGCCACATGTGACTTTACAGGATACTTTTGGCCCGTAACTCGTTACTGCTGTAAAAGTTAATCACTGTGACTGATTCATTACGTGCCCTGCTTGATTTGGCGGTAACTCGGTAATACAGGTGGGTAGTTGTACTCGTAGTTAGCGTTGTCGTCTTTCTTTGCCGTGTGTCTGTTGTCGCCGCTGTGCATTTCCACTTTTAAAGTTTGTGCAGCGCGATTCGCACAATTGCAAAGTTCGACTGCGACGGAGTTGCCCGTTGCTGACATCAACAGCAGCAGCTTACAATAAAATCGTAAACGTAAGTGCTTACAAAACGTAATCACTGTAATGTTACGACGAGACGGAGACGGTGTCGGAGACGGTAACGAGCTGGAGCAACAGCAGAGCTGGCGAACGTCATAGAACTTTTCAGCTGCTCTCAAACGTCAAAGCTCCTGGGGCGTAGTATGTATGTACATACATACAGTGAGCAAAATGTGTTTACGTACACTTTTAATATCACACCGACAAAAATGTCGCATTGCGCTTAGGCCCAATAACTTATGACACATAAAATGCATAATCAGGCAAATCAATTAAGCAAATTTACTAAAACCATTTTCTTTTTTGTGGAACCAATTTTATTTATAGAGTTTGTGGATTGATTCTGTTAATCAAATTGTGATCAAAAGTGATCGCACAGACGACGAATACAATGAGACTTGAGCGTGATTTTGATGTAACCCTGAAACAACCGCGTTAGACACAATTTGATCATATTTTATTAACCCTTGATATCATTGCTTGCAATTTACAAACACAAAGACAATGATTAAACAAGATAGTGAGTCTATATACAAGAATAGAGTATATTAGTATCTTATGTAATTTCTTATATGACTTTTTTTATAGGCTTTTACTTTCTTGTGCCTTAAATATTTTACAATGCCCAGCTAATGGCCCTGCTACACATATAAGTAAGTTTATGATTAATTCTTAAATATATAAATAATAAATAATTTTATAATAATGTTTTTATACTGTAAGCCGACACTAGTGAGTTTAGTGATCTCCAATTTTGCTTAGAAATGTGGGAAAAACATAGAATTTAAATAGTACAATAACAATACATAAGTTAACTTGGAATCTCGATATTTATCTTCAAGTAAATTATAATCTCTGGAATTATTTGGTTTGCCGAATTTACTGTCCAGGATAAACCAGACTGTGCTCAAACTTCTACTGACAGTGTATATATATGTATGTATATTTGTGAGTTGTCAGGCGTCGGCGGCAACAACGCAGAAATTCGTGTATTTCGCATCCGTTGTCGCCGACAACAACAGACTCATGCCGGCTTGTTGTTGTTATTGTAAAAATAACTATTGACGCTTCGGTGAAGAGGCAGCCAAAGTTATAGAAGTAATGTCTGCATACATACATATATACACACACACACACACACATACATACAAATAAAAGCATCAACACCAGGCACATTGCAACGGAAGTCGTCGCCGTCAAGTGCGCGGTCTGCAGAAATTGTTAAAAAACTTTTACAAATACTTTATATTGCGGGCTACGGGAGCAACAACAATAACAACTGTAATAATAGCAACTACAACAGGATGCTGGGGCATGCCACAGACAACAAAACCACCGACAGCAGCAACAACAACAACATTACAATGTAATCAACAACGCCACATGCGACGGCCGTTGGCAGCCATCGCCCAGAAAAGCAGCAGCCAAGTGCCTGGTACACCACTCAAGGGTTAAGCAGCATGCCGCAGCCTCAGACTTTGCCTGCTGCTTCTTCTTTGAATTTCCTTTCCCTTGTTGTTGTTGTTGTTCTTGCTAGCCACTGCAATGTGTAGGTGTAGTTGTAACAAGTTTCCCCCAAAATATCTGAGCGCTGCGGCGCCTGATGAGTTTCGAGTTGCCTTGGTGATTTTGATGAATGCCTTCAATATACATATGTATGTATGCACACATATACATATTTTGCACAAATCTGTGCCTGAGTAATATTGCAGCTGGGATCAGAGTTATCTGCGTATTGTACGACGCATATGAATGGTATGTAAACTTCTTGTGGTTTTAATAAAAGTCCAGAGTTTTGTGTGCTGGCATGTAATGAAATTGCGGTTACTCCATAACCTCAGCTTTGTTATCGATCACCACGGTCCTATCGATGCCAGAACATGCGTGAGAGAATCTATATGACAAGATATTAGTGTTATCAGCTCATTAATCTGAAAAACAGAAATCATATTTAAAGAGCGCAAATATTTAGTAAGCCCAAAATAAATTATAATTGGCAAATTGATCCCATATAGTATGTAAAATGAGCAGCACAGGTTGTATCAGATTAAAGTATCGTTGTGTGTAATCTCCGGCACGAATATACTCTCTTTTTTTCTCGAAATAAGCGCACCCTTTGTAGACTTCCAATACTACTGTTTAACTCCTTGATAGATGTAAAAACACCTTTTTTTTTTAATTCAACTGACAACTGATATACCTGACGAGCTTACCAAACAAGATACTACTGCAGCCCTTCTTCCTAATAAGTAGGGTATTTGTACACTTAAATAAACAATTAATGAGCAAATTGGTCATTGTTAAAAAACAACATAAATCATAGAATTTACATAAGGTTGTCGTTGAACATCATAAGATTTTAATTACATTTTTATAGAGCACATATACAATATGTTGATCATTTGTCGGACTGCTGGTTTGTTATGCCAAAGGTTTTACAGTCGCTGTTGTTGGCTGTTTGTTAGAATTTGATTTAGAAACCAAAAACAATTTCATTAGCATAGATTACGAGTCGTTCAGACAAAACAACGACTTGCATTTCAAATGAACCAAAGTCGAACCTTGCTGGCTGGCATCCCCCGGTGAACCCCAGCCCCAGGTTCAACCAATTTGAAGTGCAGCTCAATGCACATAGCTTCAAAAACATTTGTTCCCCCATCTTGGTGCCCAACCGTCTATCGTGTCTGGCAATTTTTGGTGTAAAAATTTCTAAATTGTACATTCATTGCATTTGCATTTTACAAGTAAATCCCCAACTGCCAATCTAATGCATGTTGCAGTCCCGAACTCTGGACTCTCTCCAACTGTCTGTCTATTTGTTTGTAGCCAGCGAAGCGTCTAACCATTCGTCCAGTAGCCAGTAACTCGTACCCGGAGCCCAGGGCTCATTCATGTCTATGTCGACGCTTTTGTGTAAAACACTGCACAACTCGGCAGTTTTTTCTTTCCATTTTTTTTTTTTGTATTTTTCGCTTTTATTTGCAACTTTGCTGCAACTTCAACTTTGAACCAACACGAAGCGGGGGCAGCCCCGAAAAAAAACATAATAAAAGCTCAAAATGCAGCCGTAACAACCCCGGCACGACCCCGAAAACAGCGCCATAGAAAACTTTGCCGAAAAATCACAGAATCAACTTGCCAGTGAGCGGCGTGGCACAAGAGTCCATTGGCAACCGTTGGTTGCTCCAGCTGCTGCCGCTCCAACTGATGCTGATGCTGCTGCTGCTGCTCTTGCTTCTGCTCCGGCTGCTGCTCCGTTATTGTCCCTACATCGTTAGCTGCATTGAAGTTTGTCTTGCCTCACACGGCGCTCCCTCTTGCCAGAATTGCTTTTTGCGAGCATGAATAGATAAATACGCTGAGCAGCAGCACTGCCGCTGCAGCCCCCTCCACGGGCAGCAGTAGGTGTCTGTGTGAAATTTGAAAACCGCAAACTGTCTGCCATGTGGGTGGGCTGTCTAGCTGCTCGCCTGGGTCATTCTCTGCAGCCCCAGCTGTCGAATTTTATTTATTTCGCTAAGGCCAAGAGCTCACAATAGAAACGTTAATGGCAACGCTGAGCCCCAGGACATGTGTGCGTGTGTGTATGGATCGGGGCGTCAGTTACACAGTTTCCGTTTGCCTTGAGGCGTTTCGAAACTGACTAACATGCCTGGACCGGCAGACCGGCAGACCGAGCGGCCGACCACCACCTGGGCGCCAATCACAAAAGAATCGTCCAAGTTTTTTGGGGCACACATATGTGAGCGTGTGCCGGCTAAAGTTGTTGTTTCTCTTACTCCGCTCTTGGAGCTGAGTGTCATGTAAATGTTAATGCCAGTGCCCTGTGCACCTTTGGCGTATCCCATCTCCATACCCCATACTACCTGAACCCCACGTCCATCTGTATCCCCATCCAGAGCAGCATCAGCAACAGCATGCGGCATCGTTGGCAGCGTTTTATCACGTGTCAGCAACAGCATCGAGCTTTGAGTCCTTTTGACACGCCCACTCTTGCAGTGAGTCCTAGAGATGGGTGCGTGCTCGGGCATCTTCAAATGAGATTTTATTTGTTCTGTGCAACACTTCAACTTCAATTTTACAATTCCCTTTTATGTGCCGTCAAAAACTATCTCAACGTCGTATATTATATCTTAAACCTTGTTCAAATTTCTTGATGCTAGTAGACTGTTAGCTTTATCATGTATGTATGTTCTCAAAGCTTCACTATACATCAATCTGGTGAATCGCATGGTGTAGCTCAAAAGTCACCTGACTCATCAATGTAAATATGTATAGCTTAAGTCCCACTAAGAAACAAAAAACAAACAAATGTAAATAAAATGTATAGCTACTCAACATAATACATAACACAAAATGTAAATACAACTTAAATCCCATAAAGAAACACAACACAAACAAATGTAAATAAATTATAAATACTTAACATAACACATGCACATAACCCATAGATTTAAAATAACCCAACTCCCTATAACACAACAACGATCACGAATATAATTGACTTTATATTTTTCCCACACGCATAAATTTAAAACGAGCTGATAAAACCCCTTAATATATATAGGACTACCCATCATAACACTTAAACCAAGAAATGTACATAAAATGTTTAAATATAACACTACTATATAAGTTAACTAGATCATAACACTCAAACCAAGAAATGTACATAAAATGTTTAAATATAACACTACTATATAAATAAGCTAACTATTATTTAAGTATTTCTGAATTCTAAACTGTATAATAATATTAATAAATATTGAATATAAAAACAAATCAAAAAAGCGGCTTTAATTTTGAAAGGACATAACTTATTATTCCCGTAGCAATCAGGACTATCGATTGCCATTCAAGGATTTCCAGGATTTCACAAAAAAAAACACTTCAGTTTTTTGCAAGGGGGTAGGTCAGCAAAAAGGATCTAAAATCACAAGATCGCCTATAACTCGGTCATTTTAAGGACGATTTTGATGTCCTTTGGCAAAAAGATAGGACTTATCCTGTCAAACCCGAATATATAACCCAAAGGACGAATATCCTTACAGGAGCTGAGAAATAAGGACTTTTCTGTATACACAAAAGTAGCGATATCTCGGCCGAATCCTTGTATATCCTGACGAGTCCTGTGTCAGACAACTTGGCATTATCAAGACTACAAACTGGCCAAAGGACATTAAATTCGTCCTTGTAGTTCCCAAGATATCGAGGATCTTGTAGTTTGGGCACGATTCCTTTCGCTCTCGCACTGAAAATTTACAAGTCGATGGTCCTTAGACGACCCCATAATCCTTGAATGCCAATCGATAGAGTAGGTCCTTACGATCCTAACGCACAAGGTCCTGTTAAAATCTGCAAGGATATGGCTGAATGGGAGCTACTACAAATCCTTATTTCCATTTGTGCAGAAATTCAAAATATTTGTTGCATACTCTTGGGCTGCTGATCTTACAAGCTGCTGAGCAACAAAACCTTGCGGCATATTATTAGCTATAACTTGGCCAAATCCTTAAGGATTTCGAAAACCCATACATTTCTGTACTCGTAGCAATCAGGACTATCGATTGCCATTCAAGGATTTCCAGGATTTTACCGAAAAAAACACTTCACTTTTTTGCAAGGGGGTAGGTCAGCAAAAAGGATCTAAAATCACAAGATCGCCTATAACTCGGTCATTTTAAGGACGATTTTGATGTCCTTTGGCAAAAAGATAGGACTTATCCTGTCAAACCCGAATATATAACCCAAAGGACGAATATCCTTACAGGAGCTGAGAAATAAGGACTTTTCTGTATACACAAAAGTAGCGATATCTCGGCCGAATCCTTGTATATCCTGACGAGTCCTGTGTCAGACAACTTGGCATTATCAAGACTACAAACTGGCCAAAGGACATTAAATTCGTCCTTGTAGTTCCCAAGATATCGAGGATCTTGTAGTTTGGGCACGATTCCTTTCGCTCTCGCACTGAAAATTTACAAGTCGATGGTCCTTAGACGACCCCATAATCCTTGAATGCCAATCGATAGAGTAGGTCCTTACGATCCTAACGCACAAGGTCCTGTTAAAATCTGCAAGGATATGGCTGAATGGGAGCTACTACAAATCCTTATTTCCATTTGTGCAGAAATTCAAAATATTTGTTGCATACTCTTGGGCTGCTGATCTTACAAGCTGCTGAGCAACAAAACCTTGCGGCATATTATTAGCTATAACTTGGCCAAATCCTTAAGGATTTCGAAAACCCATACATTTCTGTACTCGTAGCAATCAGGACTATCGATTGCCATTCAAGGATTTCCAGGATTTCACCGAAAAAAACACTTCACTTTTTTGCAAGGGGGTAGGTCAGCAAAAAGGATCTAAAATCACAAGATCGCCTATAACTCGGTCATTTTAAGGACGATTTTGATGTCCTTTGGCAAAAAGATAGGACTTATCCTGTCAAACCCGAATATATAACCCAAAGGACGAATATCCTTACAGGAGCTGAGAAATAAGGACTTTTCTGTATACACAAAAGTAGCGATATCTCGGCCGAATCCTTGTATATCCTGACGAGTCCTGTGTCAGACAACTTGGCATTATCAAGACTACAAACTGGCCAAAGGACATTAAATTCGTCCTTGTAGTTCCCAAGATATCGAGGATCTTGTAGTTTGGGCACGATTCCTTTCGCTCTCGCACTGAAAATTTACAAGTCGATGGTCCTTAGACGACCCCATAATCCTTGAATGCCAATCGATAGAGTAGGTCCTTACGATCCTAACGCACAAGGTCCTGTTAAAATCTGCAAGGATATGGCTGAATGGGAGCTACTACAAATCCTTATTTCCATTTGTGCAGAAATTCAAAATATTTGTTGCATACTCTTGGGCTGCTGATCTTACAAGCTGCTGAGCAACAAAACCTTGCGGCATATTATTAGCTATAACTTGGCCAAATCCTTAAGGATTTCGAAAACCCATACATTTCTGTACTCGTAGGAATCAGGACTATCGATTGCCATTCAAGGATTTCCAGGATTTTACCGAAAAAAACACTTCACTTTTTTGCAAGGGGGTAGGTCAGCAAAAAGGATCTAAAATCACAAGATCGCCTATAACTCGGTCATTTTAAGGACGATTTTGATGTCCTTTGGCAAAAAGATAGGACTTATCCTGTCAAACCCGAATATATAACCCAAAGGACGAATATCCTTACAGGAGCTGAGAAATAAGGACTTTTCTGTATACACAAAAGTAGCGATATCTCGGCCGAATCCTTGTATATCCTGACGAGTCCTGTGTCAGACAACTTGGCATTATCAAGACTACAAACTGGCCAAAGGACATTAAATTCGTCCTTGTAGTTCCCAAGATATCGAGGATCTTGTAGTTTGGGCACGATTCCTTTCGCTCTCGCACTGAAAATTTACAAGTCGATGGTCCTTAGACGACCCCATAATCCTTGAATGCCAATCGATAGAGTAGGTCCTTACGATCCTAACGCACAAGGTCCTGTTAAAATCTGCAAGGATATGGCTGAATGGGAGCTACTACAAATCCTTATTTCCATTTGTGCAGAAATTCAAAATATTTGTTGCATACTCTTGGGCTGCTGATCTTACAAGCTGCTGAGCAACAAAACCTTGCGGCATATTATTAGCTATAACTTGGCCAAATCCTTAAGGATTTCGAAAACCCATACATTTCTGTACTCGTAGGAATCAGGACTATCGATTGCCATTCAAGGATTTCCAGGATTTTACCGAAAAAAACACTTCACTTTTTTGCAAGGGGGTAGGTCAGCAAAAAGGATCTAAAATCACAAGATCGCCTATAACTCGGTCATTTTAAGGACGATTTTGATGTCCTTTGGCAAAAAGATAGGACTTATCCTGTCAAACCCGAATATATAACCCAAAGGACGAATATCCTTACAGGAGCTGAGAAATAAGGACTTTTCTGTATACACAAAAGTAGCGATATCTCGGCCGAATCCTTGTATATCCTGACGAGTCCTGTGTCAGACAACTTGGCATTATCAAGACTACAAACTGGCCAAAGGACATTAAATTCGTCCTTGTAGTTCCCAAGATATCGAGGATCTTGTAGTTTGGGCACGATTCCTTTCGCTCTCGCACTGAAAATTTACAAGTCGATGGTCCTTAGACGACCCCATAATCCTTGAATGCCAATCGATAGAGTAGGTCCTTACGATCCTAACGCACAAGGTCCTGTTAAAATCTGCAAGGATATGGCTGAATGGGAGCTACTACAAATCCTTATTTCCATTTGTGCAGAAATTCAAAATATTTGTTGCATACTCTTGGGCTGCTGATCTTACAAGCTGCTGAGCAACAAAACCTTGCGGCATATTATTAGCTATAACTTGGCCAAATCCTTAAGGATTTCGAAAACCCATACATTTCTGTACTCGTAGGAATCAGGACTATCGATTGCCATTCAAGGATTTCCAGGATTTCACCGAAAAAAACACTTCACTTTTTTGCAAGGGGGTAGGTCAGCAAAAAGGATCTAAAATCACAAGATCGCCTATAACTCGGTCATTTTAAGGACGATTTTGATGTCCTTTGGCAAAAAGATAGGACTTATCCTGTCAAACCCGAATATATAACCCAAAGGACGAATATCCTTACAGGAGCTGAGAAATAAGGACTTTTCTGTATACACAAAAGTAGCGATATCTCGGCCGAATCCTTGTATATCCTGACGAGTCCTGTGTCAGACAACTTGGCATTATCAAGACTACAAACTGGCCAAAGGACATTAAATTCGTCCTTGTAGTTCCCAAGATATCGAGGATCTTGTAGTTTGGGCACGATTCCTTTCGCTCTCGCACTGAAAATTTACAAGTCGATGGTCCTTAGACGACCCCATAATCCTTGAATGCCAATCGATAGAGTAGGTCCTTACGATCCTAACGCACAAGGTCCTGTTAAAATCTGCAAGGATATGGCTGAATGGGAGCTACTACAAATCCTTATTTCCATTTGTGCAGAAATTCAAAATATTTGTTGCATACTCTTGGGCTGCTGATCTTACAAGCTGCTGAGCAACAAAACCTTGCGGCATATTATTAGCTATAACTTGGCCAAATCCTTAAGGATTTCGAAAACCCATACATTTCTGTACTCGTAGCAATCAGGACTATCGATTGCCATTCAAGGATTTCCAGGATTTTACCGAAAAAAACACTTCACTTTTTTGCAAGGGGGTAGGTCAGCAAAAAGGATCTAAAATCACAAGATCGCCTATAACTCGGTCATTTTAAGGACGATTTTGATGTCCTTTGGCAAAAAGATAGGACTTATCCTGTCAAACCCGAATATATAACCCAAAGGACGAATATCCTTACAGGAGCTGAGAAATAAGGACTTTTCTGTATACACAAAAGTAGCGATATCTCGGCCGAATCCTTGTATATCCTGACGAGTCCTGTGTCAGACAACTTGGCATTATCAAGACTACAAACTGGCCAAAGGACATTAAATTCGTCCTTGTAGTTCCCAAGATATCGAGGATCTTGTAGTTTGGGCACGATTCCTTTCGCTCTCGCACTGAAAATTTACAAGTCGATGGTCCTTAGACGACCCCATAATCCTTGAATGCCAATCGATAGAGTAGGTCCTTACGATCCTAACGCACAAGGTCCTGTTAAAATCTGCAAGGATATGGCTGAATGGGAGCTACTACAAATCCTTATTTCCATTTGTGCAGAAATTCAAAATATTTGTTGCATACTCTTGGGCTGCTGATCTTACAAGCTGCTGAGCAACAAAACCTTGCGGCATATTATTAGCTATAACTTGGCCAAATCCTTAAGGATTTCGAAAACCCATACATTTCTGTACTCGTAGGAATCAGGACTATCGATTGCCATTCAAGGATTTCCAGGATTTTACCGAAAAAAACACTTCACTTTTTTGCAAGGGGGTAGGTCAGCAAAAAGGATCTAAAATCACAAGATCGCCTATAACTCGGTCATTTTAAGGACGATTTTGATGTCCTTTGGCAAAAAGATAGGACTTATCCTGTCAAACCCGAATATATAACCCAAAGGACGAATATCCTTACAGGAGCTGAGAAATAAGGACTTTTCTGTATACACAAAAGTAGCGATATCTCGGCCGAATCCTTGTATATCCTGACGAGTCCTGTGTCAGACAACTTGGCATTATCAAGACTACAAACTGGCCAAAGGACATTAAATTCGTCCTTGTAGTTCCCAAGATATCGAGGATCTTGTAGTTTGGGCACGATTCCTTTCGCTCTCGCACTGAAAATTTACAAGTCGATGGTCCTTAGACGACCCCATAATCCTTGAATGCCAATCGATAGAGTAGGTCCTTACGATCCTAACGCACAAGGTCCTGTTAAAATCTGCAAGGATATGGCTGAATGGGAGCTACTACAAATCCTTATTTCCATTTGTGCAGAAATTCAAAATATTTGTTGCATACTCTTGGGCTGCTGATCTTACAAGCTGCTGAGCAACAAAACCTTGCGGCATATTATTAGCTATAACTTGGCCAAATCCTTAAGGATTTCGAAAACCCATACATTTCTGTACTCGTAGGAATCAGGACTATCGATTGCCATTCAAGGATTTCCAGGATTTCACCGAAAAAAACACTTCACTTTTTTGCAAGGGGGTAGGTCAGCAAAAAGGATCTAAAATCACAAGATCGCCTATAACTCGGTCATTTTAAGGACGATTTTGATGTCCTTTGGCAAAAAGATAGGACTTATCCTGTCAAACCCGAATATATAACCCAAAGGACGAATATCCTTACAGGAGCTGAGAAATAAGGACTTTTCTGTATACACAAAAGTAGCGATATCTCGGCCGAATCCTTGTATATCCTGACGAGTCCTGTGTCAGACAACTTGGCATTATCAAGACTACAAACTGGCCAAAGGACATTAAATTCGTCCTTGTAGTTCCCAAGATATCGAGGATCTTGTAGTTTGGGCACGATTCCTTTCGCTCTCGCACTGAAAATTTACAAGTCGATGGTCCTTAGACGACCCCATAATCCTTGAATGCCAATCGATAGAGTAGGTCCTTACGATCCTAACGCACAAGGTCCTGTTAAAATCTGCAAGGATATGGCTGAATGGGAGCTACTACAAATCCTTATTTCCATTTGTGCAGAAATTCAAAATATTTGTTGCATACTCTTGGGCTGCTGATCTTACAAGCTGCTGAGCAACAAAACCTTGCGGCATATTATTAGCTATAACTTGGCCAAATCCTTAAGGATTTCGAAAACCCATACATTTCTGTACTCGTAGCAATCAGGACTATCGATTGCCATTCAAGGATTTCCAGGATTTCACCGAAAAAAACACTTCACTTTTTTGCAAGGGGGTAGGTCAGCAAAAAGGATCTAAAATCACAAGATCGCCTATAACTCGGTCATTTTAAGGACGATTTTGATGTCCTTTGGCAAAAAGATAGGACTTATCCTGTCAAACCCGAATATATAACCCAAAGGACGAATATCCTTACAGGAGCTGAGAAATAAGGACTTTTCTGTATACACAAAAGTAGCGATATCTCGGCCGAATCCTTGTATATCCTGACGAGTCCTGTGTCAGACAACTTGGCATTATCAAGACTACAAACTGGCCAAAGGACATTAAATTCGTCCTTGTAGTTCCCAAGATATCGAGGATCTTGTAGTTTGGGCACGATTCCTTTCGCCCTCGCACTGAAAATTTACAAGTCGATGGTCCTTAGACGACCCCATAATCCTTGAATGCCAATCGATAGAGTAGGTCCTTACGATCCTAACGCACAAGGTCCTGTTAAAATCTGCAAGGATATGGCTGAATGGGAGCTACTACAAATCCTTATTTCCATTTGTGCAGAAATTCAAAATATTTGTTGCATACTCTTGGGCTGCTGATCTTACAAGCTGCTGAGCAACAAAACCTTGCGGCATATTATTAGCTATAACTTGGCCAAATCCTTAAGGATTTCGAAAACCCATACATTTCTGTACTCGTAGCAATCAGGACTATCGATTGCCATTCAAGGATTTCCAGGATTTCACCGAAAAAAACACTTCACTTTTTTGCAAGGGGGTAGGTCAGCAAAAAGGATCTAAAATCACAAGATCGCCTATAACTCGGTCATTTTAAGGACGATTTTGATGTCCTTTGGCAAAAAGATAGGACTTATCCTGTCAAACCCGAATATATAACCCAAAGGACGAATATCCTTACAGGAGCTGAGAAATAAGGACTTTTCTGTATACACAAAAGTAGCGATATCTCGGCCGAATCCTTGTATATCCTGACGAGTCCTGTGTCAGACAACTTGGCATTATCAAGACTACAAACTGGCCAAAGGACATTAAATTCGTCCTTGTAGTTCCCAAGATATCGAGGATCTTGTAGTTTGGGCACGATTCCTTTCGCTCTCGCACTGAAAATTTACAAGTCGATGGTCCTTAGACGACCCCATAATCCTTGAATGCCAATCGATAGAGTAGGTCCTTACGATCCTAACGCACAAGGTCCTGTTAAAATCTGCAAGGATATGGCTGAATGGGAGCTACTACAAATCCTTATTTCCATTTGTGCAGAAATTCAAAATATTTGTTGCATACTCTTGGGCTGCTGATCTTACAAGCTGCTGAGCAACAAAACCTTGCGGCATATTATTAGCTATAACTTGGCCAAATCCTTAAGGATTTCGAAAACCCATACATTTCTGTACTCGTAGGAATCAGGACTATCGATTGCCATTCAAGGATTTCCAGGATTTTACCGAAAAAAACACTTCACTTTTTTGCAAGGGGGTAGGTCAGCAAAAAGGATCTAAAATCACAAGATCGCCTATAACTCGGTCATTTTAAGGACGATTTTGATGTCCTTTGGCAAAAAGATAGGACTTATCCTGTCAAACCCGAATATATAACCCAAAGGACGAATATCCTTACAGGAGCTGAGAAATAAGGACTTTTCTGTATACACAAAAGTAGCGATATCTCGGCCGAATCCTTGTATATCCTGACGAGTCCTGTGTCAGACAACTTGGCATTATCAAGACTACAAACTGGCCAAAGGACATTAAATTCGTCCTTGTAGTTCCCAAGATATCGAGGATCTTGTAGTTTGGGCACGATTCCTTTCGCTCTCGCACTGAAAATTTACAAGTCGATGGTCCTTAGACGACCCCATAATCCTTGAATGCCAATCGATAGAGTAGGTCCTTACGATCCTAACGCACAAGGTCCTGTTAAAATCTGCAAGGATATGGCTGAATGGGAGCTACTACAAATCCTTATTTCCATTTGTGCAGAAATTCAAAATATTTGTTGCATACTCTTGGGCTGCTGATCTTACAAGCTGCTGAGCAACAAAACCTTGCGGCATATTATTAGCTATAACTTGGCCAAATCCTTAAGGATTTCGAAAACCCATACATTTCTGTACTCGTAGGAATCAGGACTATCGATTGCCATTCAAGGATTTCCAGGATTTTTACCGAAAAAAACACTTCACTTTTTTGCAAGGGGGTAGGTCAGCAAAAAGGATCTAAAATCACAAGATCGCCTATAACTCGGTCATTTTAAGGACGATTTTGATGTCCTTTGGCAAAAAGATAGGACTTATCCTGTCAAACCCGAATATATAACCCAAAGGACGAATATCCTTACAGGAGCTGAGAAATAAGGACTTTTCTGTATACACAAAAGTAGCGATATCTCGGCCGAATCCTTGTATATCCTGACGAGTCCTGTGTCAGACAACTTGGCATTATCAAGACTACAAACTGGCCAAAGGACATTAAATTCGTCCTTGTAGTTCCCAAGATATCGAGGATCTTGTAGTTTGGGCACGATTCCTTTCGCCCTCGCACTGAAAATTTACAAGTCGATGGTCCTTAGACGACCCCATAATCCTTGAATGCCAATCGATAGAGTAGGTCCTTACGATCCTAACGCACAAGGTCCTGTTAAAATCTGCAAGGATATGGCTGAATGGGAGCTACTACAAATCCTTATTTCCATTTGTGCAGAAATTCAAAATATTTGTTGCATACTCTTGGGCTGCTGATCTTACAAGCTGCTGAGCAACAAAACCTTGCGGCATATTATTAGCTATAACTTGGCCAAATCCTTAAGGATTTCGAAAACCCATACATTTCTGTACTCGTAGCAATCAGGACTATCGATTGCCATTCAAGGATTTCCAGGATTTCACCGAAAAAAACACTTCACTTTTTTGCAAGGGGGTAGGTCAGCAAAAAGGATCTAAAATCACAAGATCGCCTATAACTCGGTCATTTTAAGGACGATTTTGATGTCCTTTGGCAAAAAGATAGGACTTATCCTGTCAAACCCGAATATATAACCCAAAGGACGAATATCCTTACAGGAGCTGAGAAATAAGGACTTTTCTGTATACACAAAAGTAGCGATATCTCGGCCGAATCCTTGTATATCCTGACGAGTCCTGTGTCAGACAACTTGGCATTATCAAGACTACAAACTGGCCAAAGGACATTAAATTCGTCCTTGTAGTTCCCAAGATATCGAGGATCTTGTAGTTTGGGCACGATTCCTTTCGCCCTCGGACTGAAAATTTACAAGTCGATGGTCCTTAGATGACCCCATAATCCTTGAATGCCAATCGATAGAGTAGGTCCTTACGATCCTAACGCACAAAGTCCTGTTAAAATCTGCAAGGATATGGCTGAATGGGAGCTACTACAAACCCGTTCCGTTCATTTGTGCAGAAATTCAAAATATTTGTTGCATACTCTTGGGCTGCTGATCTTACAAGCTGCTGAGCAACAAAACCTTGCGGCATATTATTAGCTATAACTTGGCCAAATCCTTAAGGATTTCGAAAACCCATACATTTCTGTACTCGTAGGAATCAGGACTATCGATTGCCATTCAAGGATTTCCAGGATTTCACCGAAAAAAACACTTCACTTTTTTTGCAAGGGGGTAGGTCAGCAAAAAGGATCTAAAATCACAAGATCGCCTATAACTCGGTCATTTTAAGGACGATTTTGATGTCCTTTGGCAAAAAGATAGGACTTATCCTGTCAAACCCGAATATATAACCCAAAGGACGAATATCCTTACAGGAGCTGAGAAATAAGGACTTTTCTGTATACACAAAAGTAGCGATATCTCGGCCGAATCCTTGTATATCCTGACGAGTCCTGTGTCAGACAACTTGGCATTATCAAGACTACAAACTGGCCAAAGGACATTAAATTCGTCCTTGTAGTTCCCAAGATATCGAGGATTTTGTATTTTGGGCACGATTCCTTTCGCCCTCGGACTGAAAATTTACAAGTCGATGGTCCTTAGATGACCCCATAATCCTTGAATGCCAATCGATAGAGTAGGTCCTTACGATCCTAACGCACAAAGTCCTGTTAAAATCTGCAAGGATATGGCTGAATGGGAGCTACTACAAATCCTTATTTCCATTTGTGCAGAAATTCAAAATATTTGTTGCATACTCTTGGGCTGCTGATCTTACAAGCTGCTGAGCAACAAAACCTTGCGGCATATTATTAGCTATAACTTGGCCAAATCCTTAAGGATTTCGAAAACCCATACATTTCTGTACTCGTAGCAATCAGGACTATCGATTGCCATTCAAGGATTTCCAGGATTTCACCGAAAAAAACACTTCACTTTTTTGCAAGGGGGTAGGTCAGCAAAAAGGATCTAAAATCACAAGATCGCCTATAACTCGGTCATTTTAAGGACGATTTTGATGTCCTTTGGCAAAAAGATAGGACTTATCCTGTCAAACCCGAATATATAACCCAAAGGACGAATATCCTTACAGGAGCTGAGAAATAAGGACTTTTCTGTATACACAAAAGTAGCGATATCTCGGCCGAATCCTTGTATATCCTGACGAGTCCTGTGTCAGACAACTTGGCATTATCAAGACTACAAACTGGCCAAAGGACATTAAATTCGTCCTTGTAGTTCCCAAGATATCGAGGATCTTGTAGTTTGGGCACGATTCCTTTCGCCCTCGCACTGAAAATTTACAAGTCGATGGTCCTTAGACGACCCCATAATCCTTGAATGCCAATCGATAGAGTAGGTCCTTACGATCCTAACGCACAAGGTCCTGTTAAAATCTGCAAGGATATGGCTGAATGGGAGCTACTACAAAACCGTTCCATTTGTGCAGAAATTCAAAATATTTGGTGCATACTTTTGGGCTGCTGATCATAAGCTAGAAAACCTTGCGGCATATTATTAGCTACATCTCGGCCAAATCCTTAAGGATTCCGAAAACCCATACATTTCTGTACTCGTAGGAATCAGGACTAACGATTGGCATTCAAGGATTTCCAGGATTTCACCGAAAAAACACTTCATTTTTTTGCAAGGGGGTAGGTCAGAAAAAAGTTCAAAAATCACAAGATCGCCTGTAACTCGGTCATTTCAAGGACGATTTTTATGTCCTTTGGCAAAAAGATAGGACTTAACCTGTCAAATCCGGATATATAACCCAAAGGGCGAATATCCTTATGGGAGCTGAGAAATAACGACTTTTCTGTATACCGAAAATTAGCGATATCTCGGCCGAATCCCTGCGTATCCTGACGAGTCCTGTGTCAGACAACTTGGCATTATCAAGACTACAAACTGGCCAAAGGACATTAAATTCGTCCTTGTAGTTCCCAAGATATCGAGGATCTTGTAGTTTGGGCCGATTCCTTTCGCCCTCGGACTGAAAATTTACAAGTCGATGGTCCTTAGATGACCCCATAATCCTTGAATGCCAATCGATAGAGTAGGTCCTTACGATCCTAACGCACAAGGTCCTGTTAAAATCTGCAAGGATATGGCTGAATGGGAGCTACTACAAATCCGTATTTCCATTTGTGCAGAAATTCAAAATATTTGTTGCATACTCTTGGGCTGCTGATCTTACAAGCTGCTGAGCAACAAAACCTTGCGGCATATTATTAGCTATAACTTGGCCAAATCCTTAAGGATTTCGAAAACCCATACATTTCTGTACTCGTAGGAATCAGGACTATCGATTGGCATTCAAGGATTTCCAGGATTTCACCGAAAAAAACACTTCATTTTTTTGCAAGGGGTAGGTCAGCAAAAAGGATCTAAAATCACAAGATCGCCTATAACTCGGTCATTTCAAGGACGATTTTGATGTCCTTTGGCAAAAAGATAGGACTTATCCTGTCAAACCCGAATATATAACCCAAAGGACGAATATCCTTACAGGAGCTGAGAAATAAGGACTTTTCTGTATACACAAAAGTAGCGATATCTCGGCCGAATCCTTGTATATCCTGACGAGTCCTGTGTCAGACAACTTGGCATTATCAAGACTACAAACTGGCCAAAGGACATTAAATTCGTCCTTGTAGTTCCCAAGATATCGAGGATCTTGTAGTTTGGGCACGATTCCTTTCGCTCTCGCACTGAAAATTTACAAGTCGATGGTCCTTAGACGACCCCATAATCCTTGAATGCCAATCGATAGAGTAGGTCCTTACGATCCTAACGCACAAGGTCCTGTTAAAATCTGCAAGGATATGGCTGAATGGGAGCTACTACAAATCCTTATTTCCATTTGTGCAGAAATTCAAAATATTTGTTGCATACTCTTGGGCTGCTGATCTTACAAGCTGCTGAGCAACAAAACCTTGCGGCATATTATTAGCTATAACTTGGCCAAATCCTTAAGGATTTCGAAAACCCATACATTTCTGTACTCGTAGGAATCAGGACTATCGATTGCCATTCAAGGATTTCCAGGATTTTACCGAAAAAAACACTTCACTTTTTTGCAAGGGGGTAGGTCAGCAAAAAGGATCTAAAATCACAAGATCGCCTATAACTCGGTCATTTTAAGGACGATTTTGATGTCCTTTGGCAAAAAGATAGGACTTATCCTGTCAAACCCGAATATATAACCCAAAGGACGAATATCCTTACAGGAGCTGAGAAATAAGGACTTTTCTGTATACACAAAAGTAGCGATATCTCGGCCGAATCCTTGTATATCCTGACGAGTCCTGTGTCAGACAACTTGGCATTATCAAGACTACAAACTGGCCAAAGGACATTAAATTCGTCCTTGTAGTTCCCAAGATATCGAGGATCTTGTAGTTTGGGCACGATTCCTTTCGCTCTCGCACTGAAAATTTACAAGTCGATGGTCCTTAGACGACCCCATAATCCTTGAATGCCAATCGATAGAGTAGGTCCTTACGATCCTAACGCACAAGGTCCTGTTAAAATCTGCAAGGATATGGCTGAATGGGAGCTACTACAAATCCTTATTTCCATTTGTGCAGAAATTCAAAATATTTGTTGCATACTCTTGGGCTGCTGATCTTACAAGCTGCTGAGCAACAAAACCTTGCGGCATATTATTAGCTATAACTTGGCCAAATCCTTAAGGATTTCGAAAACCCATACATTTCTGTACTCGTAGCAATCAGGACTATCGATTGCCATTCAAGGATTTCCAGGATTTTACCGAAAAAAACACTTCACTTTTTTGCAAGGGGGTAGGTCAGCAAAAAGGATCTAAAATCACAAGATCGCCTATAACTCGGTCATTTTAAGGACGATTTTGATGTCCTTTGGCAAAAAGATAGGACTTATCCTGTCAAACCCGAATATATAACCCAAAGGACGAATATCCTTACAGGAGCTGAGAAATAAGGACTTTTCTGTATACACAAAAGTAGCGATATCTCGGCCGAATCCTTGTATATCCTGACGAGTCCTGTGTCAGACAACTTGGCATTATCAAGACTACAAACTGGCCAAAGGACATTAAATTCGTCCTTGTAGTTCCCAAGATATCGAGGATCTTGTAGTTTGGGCACGATTCCTTTCGCTCTCGCACTGAAAATTTACAAGTCGATGGTCCTTAGACGACCCCATAATCCTTGAATGCCAATCGATAGAGTAGGTCCTTACGATCCTAACGCACAAGGTCCTGTTAAAATCTGCAAGGATATGGCTGAATGGGAGCTACTACAAATCCTTATTTCCATTTGTGCAGAAATTCAAAATATTTGTTGCATACTCTTGGGCTGCTGATCTTACAAGCTGCTGAGCAACAAAACCTTGCGGCATATTATTAGCTATAACTTGGCCAAATCCTTAAGGATTTCGAAAACCCATACATTTCTGTACTCGTAGCAATCAGGACTATCGATTGCCATTCAAGGATTTCCAGGATTTTACCGAAAAAAACACTTCACTTTTTTGCAAGGGGGTAGGTCAGCAAAAAGGATCTAAAATCACAAGATCGCCTATAACTCGGTCATTTTAAGGACGATTTTGATGTCCTTTGGCAAAAAGATAGGACTTATCCTGTCAAACCCGAATATATAACCCAAAGGACGAATATCCTTACAGGAGCTGAGAAATAAGGACTTTTCTGTATACACAAAAGTAGCGATATCTCGGCCGAATCCTTGTATATCCTGACGAGTCCTGTGTCAGACAACTTGGCATTATCAAGACTACAAACTGGCCAAAGGACATTAAATTCGTCCTTGTAGTTCCCAAGATATCGAGGATCTTGTAGTTTGGGCACGATTCCTTTCGCTCTCGCACTGAAAATTTACAAGTCGATGGTCCTTAGACGACCCCATAATCCTTGAATGCCAATCGATAGAGTAGGTCCTTACGATCCTAACGCACAAGGTCCTGTTAAAATCTGCAAGGATATGGCTGAATGGGAGCTACTACAAATCCTTATTTCCATTTGTGCAGAAATTCAAAATATTTGTTGCATACTCTTGGGCTGCTGATCTTACAAGCTGCTGAGCAACAAAACCTTGCGGCATATTATTAGCTATAACTTGGCCAAATCCTTAAGGATTTCGAAAACCCATACATTTCTGTACTCGTAGCAATCAGGACTATCGATTGCCATTCAAGGATTTCCAGGATTTTACCGAAAAAAACACTTCACTTTTTTGCAAGGGGGTAGGTCAGCAAAAAGGATCTAAAATCACAAGATCGCCTATAACTCGGTCATTTTAAGGACGATTTTGATGTCCTTTGGCAAAAAGATAGGACTTATCCTGTCAAACCCGAATATATAACCCAAAGGACGAATATCCTTACAGGAGCTGAGAAATAAGGACTTTTCTGTATACACAAAAGTAGCGATATCTCGGCCGAATCCTTGTATATCCTGACGAGTCCTGTGTCAGACAACTTGGCATTATCAAGACTACAAACTGGCCAAAGGACATTAAATTCGTCCTTGTAGTTCCCAAGATATCGAGGATCTTGTAGTTTGGGCACGATTCCTTTCGCTCTCGCACTGAAAATTTACAAGTCGATGGTCCTTAGACGACCCCATAATCCTTGAATGCCAATCGATAGAGTAGGTCCTTACGATCCTAACGCACAAGGTCCTGTTAAAATCTGCAAGGATATGGCTGAATGGGAGCTACTACAAATCCTTATTTCCATTTGTGCAGAAATTCAAAATATTTGTTGCATACTCTTGGGCTGCTGATCTTACAAGCTGCTGAGCAACAAAACCTTGCGGCATATTATTAGCTATAACTTGGCCAAATCCTTAAGGATTTCGAAAACCCATACATTTCTGTACTCGTAGGAATCAGGACTATCGATTGCCATTCAAGGATTTCCAGGATTTTACCGAAAAAAACACTTCACTTTTTTGCAAGGGGGTAGGTCAGCAAAAAGGATCTAAAATCACAAGATCGCCTATAACTCGGTCATTTTAAGGACGATTTTGATGTCCTTTGGCAAAAAGATAGGACTTATCCTGTCAAACCCGAATATATAACCCAAAGGACGAATATCCTTACAGGAGCTGAGAAATAAGGACTTTTCTGTATACACAAAAGTAGCGATATCTCGGCCGAATCCTTGTATATCCTGACGAGTCCTGTGTCAGACAACTTGGCATTATCAAGACTACAAACTGGCCAAAGGACATTAAATTCGTCCTTGTAGTTCCCAAGATATCGAGGATCTTGTAGTTTGGGCACGATTCCTTTCGCTCTCGCACTGAAAATTTACAAGTCGATGGTCCTTAGACGACCCCATAATCCTTGAATGCCAATCGATAGAGTAGGTCCTTACGATCCTAACGCACAAGGTCCTGTTAAAATCTGCAAGGATATGGCTGAATGGGAGCTACTACAAATCCTTATTTCCATTTGTGCAGAAATTCAAAATATTTGTTGCATACTCTTGGGCTGCTGATCTTACAAGCTGCTGAGCAACAAAACCTTGCGGCATATTATTAGCTATAACTTGGCCAAATCCTTAAGGATTTCGAAAACCCATACATTTCTGTACTCGTAGGAATCAGGACTATCGATTGCCATTCAAGGATTTCCAGGATTTTACCGAAAAAAACACTTCACTTTTTTGCAAGGGGGTAGGTCAGCAAAAAGGATCTAAAATCACAAGATCGCCTATAACTCGGTCATTTTAAGGACGATTTTGATGTCCTTTGGCAAAAAGATAGGACTTATCCTGTCAAACCCGAATATATAACCCAAAGGACGAATATCCTTACAGGAGCTGAGAAATAAGGACTTTTCTGTATACACAAAAGTAGCGATATCTCGGCCGAATCCTTGTATATCCTGACGAGTCCTGTGTCAGACAACTTGGCATTATCAAGACTACAAACTGGCCAAAGGACATTAAATTCGTCCTTGTAGTTCCCAAGATATCGAGGATCTTGTAGTTTGGGCACGATTCCTTTCGCTCTCGCACTGAAAATTTACAAGTCGATGGTCCTTAGACGACCCCATAATCCTTGAATGCCAATCGATAGAGTAGGTCCTTACGATCCTAACGCACAAGGTCCTGTTAAAATCTACAAGGATATGGCTGAATGGGAGCTACTACAAATCCCTATTTCCAATTGTTCAGAAATTCAAAATATTTGTTGTATACTCT
>JBAMCL010000166.1:0-42500 GCA_037075165.1 Hirtodrosophila histrioides | reverse complement strand
AACAAAGATTTTATGCACGAAAATCGGTTCGGATTTTGACAAAGTTATGGAAGCATGAAAATTTTGGAGAAATTTGCGTATCATGCATGAAAATAGGCCCTTTCGGTTCCTTTGATATTCTATATGAACTTTGGGTAAATTACTTTCATGCATGATCACGCAAAATATGTCGAGAATTCAATTTTGGATTTCGCTGTAAGTCCAACCATGACAACAAAGATTTTATGCACGAAAATCGGTTCGGTTTTGACAAAGTTATGGAAGCATGAAAATTTTGGAGAAATTTGCGTATCATGCATGAATATAGGATCACGCAAAATATCTCGAGAATTCAACTTTGGATATTGCTATAAGATGAAAGCTTTGGGTTAATGAGCGTTTCATGCATGAATATAGGGTCACGCAAAATATGTCGAGAATTCAATTTTTGATTTCGGTATAAGTCCAACCATGGCAACAAAGACCTAAGCACGAAAATCGGTTCGGATTTTGACAAAGTTATGGAAGCATGAAAATTTTGGAGAAATTTGCGTATCATGCATGAATACAGGGATCACGCAAAATATGTCGAGAATTCAATTTTTGATTTCGCTATAAGTCCAACCATGACAACAAAGACCTTAGCACGTAAATCGGTTCGGTTTTGACAAAGTTATGGAAGCATGAAAATTTTGGAGAAATTTGCGTAACATGCATGAATATAGGATCACGCAAAATATGTCGAGAATTCAACTTTGGATATTGCTATAAGGTGAAAGCTTTGGGTAAATTAGCGTTTCATTCATGAATAGGGTCACGCAAAATATGTCGAGAATTCAATTTTTGATTTCGCTATAAGTCCAACCATGACAACAAAGACCTTAGCACGAAAATCGGTTCGGTTTTGTAAAACTTATGGAAGCATGAAAATTTTGGAGAAATTTGCGTATCATGCATGAATATAGGATCACGCAAAATATGTCGAGAATTCAACTTTGGATATTGCTATAAGGTGAAAGCTTTGGGTAAATTAGCGTTTCGTGCATGATCACGCAAAATATGTCGAGAATTCAATTTTGGATTTCGCTGTAAGTCCAACCATGACAACAAAGATTTTATGCACGAAAATCGGTTCGATTTTGACAAAGTTATGGAAGCATGAAAATTTTGGAGAAATTTGCGTATCATGCATGAATATAGGATCACGCAAAATATCTCGAGAATTCAACTTTGAATATTGCTATAAGATGAAAGCTTTGGGTAAATTACCGTTTCATACATGAATATAGGGTCACGCAAAATATGTCGAGAATTCAATTTTTGATTTCGGTATAAGTCCAACCATGACAACAAAGACCTAAGCACGAAAATCGGTTCGGTTTTGACAAAGTTTTGGAAGCATGAAAATTTTATAGAAATTTGCGTATCATGCATGAATATAGGATCACGCAAAATATGTCGAGAATTCAACTTTGGATTTTGCTATGAGGTTAAAGCTTTGGGTAAATCAGCGTTTTATGCATGAATATAGGGTCACGCAAAATATGTCGAGAATTCAATTTTTGATTTCGCTATAAGTCCAACCATGACAACAAAGACGTTAGCACGAAAATCGGTTCGATTTTGACAAAGTTATGGAAGCATGAAAATTTTGGAGAAATTTGCGTATCATGCATGAATATAGGGTCACGCAAAATATGTCGAGAATTCAATTTTGAATTTCGCTATAAGTCCAACCATGACAACAAAGACTTTAGCACGAAAATCGGTTCGGTTTTGACAAAGTTATGGAGGCATGAAAATTTTGGAGAAATTTGCGTAACATGCATGAATATAGGATCACGCAAAATATGTCGAGAATTCAACTTTGGATATTGCTATAAGGTGAAAGCTTTGGGTAAATTAGCGTTTCATTCATGAATATAGGGTCACGCAAAATATGTCGAGAATTCAATTTTTGATTTCGCTATAAGTCCAACCATGACAACAAAGACCTTAGCACGAAAATCGGTTCGGTTTTGTAAAACTTATGGAAGCATGAAAATTTTGGAGAAATTTGCGTATCATGCATGAATATAGGATCACGCAAAATATGTCGAGAATTCAACTTTGGATATTGCTATAAGGTGAAAGCTTTGGGTAAATTAGCGTTTCATGTATGAATATAGGGTCACGCAAAATATGTCGAGAATTCAATTTTGGATTTCGCTGTAAGTCCAACCATGACAACAAAGATTTTATGCACGAAAATCGGTTCGATTTTGACAAAGTTATGGAAGCATGAAAATTTTGGAGAAATTTGCGTATCATGCATGAATATAGGATCACGCAAAATATCTCGAGAATTCAACTTTGGATATTGCTATAAGATGAAAGCTTTGGGTAAATTACCGTTTCATGCATGAATATAGGGTCACGCAAATTATGTCGAGAATTCAATTTTTGATTTCGGTATAAGTCCAACCATGACAACAAAGACCTTAGCACGAAAATCGGTTCGGCTTTGACAAAGTTATGGAAGCATGAAAATTTTGGAGAAATTTGCGTATCATGCATGAATATAGGGATCACGCCAAATATGTCGAGAATTCAACTTTAGATATTGCTATAAGGTGAAAGCTTTGGGTAAATTAGCGTTTCATGCATGAATATAGGGTCACGCAAAATATGTCGAGAATTCAATTTTGGATTTCGCTATAAGTCCAACCATGACAACAAAGACTTTACCAGGAAAATCGGATCGGTTTTGACAAAGTTATGGAGCCATGAAAATTTTGGAGAAATTTGCGTATCATGCATGAATATAGGATCACGCAAAATATGTCGAGAAATCAACTTTGGATTTTGCTATGAGGTGAAAACTTTGGGTAAATTAGCGTTTCATGCATGAAAATAGGGTCACGCAAAATATGTCGAGAATTCAATTTTGGATTTCTGTATAAGTCCAACCATGGCAATAAAGTCTTTATGAACGAAAATCGGACGGATTTTGACAAAGTTATGGAAGCATGAAAATTTTGGAGAAATTTGCGTATCATGCATGAATATAGGGATCACGCAAAATATGTCGAGAATTCAACTTTTGATATCGCTATAAGTCCAACCATGACAACAAAGACCTTAGCACGAAAATCGGTTCGGTTTTGTCAAAGTTATGGAAGCATGGAAATTTTGGAGAAATTTGCGTATCATGCATGAATATAGGATCACGCAAAATATGTCGAGAATTCAACTTTGGATTTTGCTATGAGGTGAAAACTTTGGGTAAATTAGCGTTTCATGCATGAATATAGGGTCACGTAAAATATGTCGAGAATTCAATTTTGGATTTCGCTATAAGTCCAACCATGACAGCAAAGACCTTAGCACGAAAATCGGTTCGGTTTTGACAAAGTTATGGAAGCATGAAAATTTTAGAGAAATTTGCGTATCATGCATGAATATAGGATCACGCAAAATATGTCGAGAATTCAACTTTGGATTTTGCTATGAGGTGAAAACTTTGGGTAAATTAGCGTTTCATGCATGAAAATAGGGTCACGCAAAATATGTCGAGAATTCAATTTTGGATTTCTGTATAAGTCCAACCATGGCAATAAAGTCTTTATGCACGAAAATCGGTTCGATTTTGACAAGGTTATGGAAGCATGAAAATTTTGGAGAAATTTGCGTATCATGCATGAATATAGGGATCACGCAAAATATGTCGAGAATTCCATTTTTGATTTCGCTATAGGTCCAACCATGACAACAAAGACCTTAGCACGAAAATCGGTTCGGTTTTGTCAAAGTTATGGAAGCATGGAAATTTTGGAGAAATTTGCGTATCATGCATGAATATAGGATCACGCAAAAAATGTCGAGAATTCAACTTTGGATTTTGCTATGAGGTGAAAACTTTGGGTAAATTAGCGTTTCATGCATGAATATAGGGTCACGCAAAATATGTCGAGAATTCCATTTTTGATTTCGCTATAAGTCCAACCATGACAACAAAGACCTTAGCACGAAAATCGGTTCGGTTTTGACAAACTTATGGAAGCATGAAAATTTTGGCAAAATTGGCGTATCATGCATGAATATATGATCACGCAAAATATGTCGAGAATTCTACTTTGGATTTTGTTATAAGGTGAAAACTTTGGGTAAATTAGCGTTTCATGCATGAATATAGATCACGCAAAATATGTCGAGAATTCAATTTTGGATTTCTGTATAAGTCCAACCATGGCAACAAAGTCTTTATGCACGAAAATCGGTTCGATTTTGACAAAGTTATGGAAGCATGAAAATTTTGGAGAAATTTGCGTATCATACATGAATATAGGATCACGCAAAATATGTCGAGAATTCAACTTTGGATTTTGCTATGAGGTGAAAACTTTGGGTAAATTAGCGTTTCATGCATGAACATAGGGTCACGTAAAATATGTCGAGAATTCAATTTTGGATTTCGCTATAAGTCCAACCATGACAGCAAAGACCTTAGCACGAAAATCGGTTCGGTTTTGACAAAGTTATGGAAGCATGAAAATTTTAGAGAAATTTGCGTATCATGCATGAATATAGGATCACGCAAAATATGTCGAGAATTCAACTTTGGATTTTGCTATGAGGTGAAAACTTTGGGTAAATTAGCGTTTCATGCATGAACATAGGGTCACGTAAAATATGTCGAGAATTCAATTTTGGATTTCGCTATAAGTCCAACCATGACAGCAAAGACCTTAGCACGAAAATCGGTTCGGTTTTGACAAAGTTATGGAAGCATGAAAATTTTAGAGAAATTTGCGTATCATGCATGAATATAGGATCACGCAAAATATGTCGAGAATTCAACTTTGGATTTTGCTATGAGGTGAAAACTTTGGGTAAATTAGCGTTTCATGCATGAAAATAGGGTCACGCAAAATATGTCGAGAATTCAATTTTGGATTTCTGTATAAGTCCAACCATGGCAATAAAGTCTTTATGCACGAAAATCGGTTCGATTTTGACAAGGTTATGGAAGCATGAAAATTTTGGAGAAATTTGCGTATCATGCATGAATATAGGGATCACGCAAAATATGTCGAGAATTCCATTTTTGATTTCGCTATAGGTCCAACCATGACAACAAAGACCTTAGCACGAAAATCGGTTCGGTTTTGTCAAAGTTATGGAAGCATGGAAATTTTGGAGAAATTTGCGTATCATGCATGAATATAGGATCACGCAAAAAATTTCGAGAATTCAACTTTGGATTTTGCTATGAGGTGAAAACTTTGGGTAAATTAGCGTTTCATGCATGAATATAGGGTCACGCAAAATATGTCGAGAATTCCATTTTTGATTTCGCTATAAGTCCAACCATGACAACAAAGACCTTAGCACGAAAATCGGTTCGGTTTTGACAAACTTATGGAAGCATGAAAATTTTGGCAAAATTGGCGTATCATGCATGAATATATGATCACGCAAAATATGTCGAGAATTCTACTTTGGATTTTGTTATAAGGTGAAAACTTTGGGTAAATTAGCGTTTCATGCATGAATATAGATCACGCAAAATATGTCGAGAATTCAATTTTGGATTTCTGTATAAGTCCAACCATGGCAACAAAGTCTTTATGCACGAAAATCGGTTCGATTTTGACAAAGTTATGGAAGCATGAAAATTTTGGAGAAATTTGCGTATCATACATGAATATAGGGATCACGCAAAATATGTCGAGAATTCAATTTTTGATTTCGCTATAAGTCCAATCATGACAACAAAGACCATAGCACGAAAATCGGTTCGGTTTTGACAAAGTTATGGAAGCATGGAAATTTTGGAGGAATTTGCGTATCATGCATGAATATAGGGATCACGCCAAATATGTCGAGAATTCAACTTTGGATATTGCTATAAGGTGAAAGCTTTGGGTAAATTAGCGTTTCATGCATGAAAATAGGGTCACGCAAAATATGTCGAGAATTCAATTTTGGATTTCGCTATAAGTCCAACCATGACAACAAAGACCTTAGCACGAAAATCGGATCGGTTTTGTCAAAATTATGGAAGCATGGAAATTTTGGAGAAATTTTCGTTTCATGCATGAATATAGGGATCACGCAAAATATGTCGAGAATTTAACTTTGGATTTTGCTATAAGGTGAAAGCTTTGGAAAGCTTTTCATGCATGAATATAGGGTAACGCAAAATATGTCGAGAATTCAATTTTGGATTTCGGTTTAAGTTTAACCATGACAACAAAGACTTTTTACACGAAAATCGGTTCGATTTTGACAAGGTTATGGAAGCATGAAAATTTTTGAGAAATTTGCGTATCATGCATGAATATAGGATCACGCAAAATATGTCGAGAATTCAATTTTGGATATTGCTATAAGGTGAAAGCTTTGGGTAAATTAACGTTTCATGCATGAAAATAGGGTCACGCAAAATATGTCGAGAATTCAATTTTGGATTTCGGTTTAAGTTTAACCATGACAACAAAGACTTTATGCACGAAAATCGGTTCGATTTTGACAAAGTTATGGAAGCCTGAAAATTTTGGAGAAATTTGCGTATCATGCATGAATATAGGATCACGCAAAATATGTCGAGAATTCAACTATGGATATTGCTATAAGGTGAAAGCTTTGGGTAAATTAACGTTTCATGCATGAATATAGGGTCACACAAAATATGTCGAGAATTCAATTTTTGATTTCGCTATAAGTCCAACCATGACAACAAAGACCTTAGCACGAAAATCGGTTCGGTTTTGACAAAGTTATGGAAGCATGAAAATTTTGGAGAAATTTGCGTATCATGCATGAATATAGGGATCACGCCAAATATGTCGAGAATTCAACTTTGGATATTGCTATAAGGTGAAAGCTTTGGGTAAATTAGCGTTTCATGCATGAATATAGGGTCACGCAAAATATGTCGAGAATTCAATTTTTGATTTCGCTATAAGTCCAACCATGACAACACAGACTTTACCAGGAAAATCGGATCGGTTTTGACAAAGTTATGGAGGCATGAAAATTTTGGAGAAATTTGCGTATCATGCATGAATATAGGATCACGCAAAATATGTCGAGAAATCAACTTTGGATTTTGCTATAAGGTGAAAACTTTGGGTAAATTAGCGTTTCATGCATGAATATAGGGTCACGCAAAATATGTCGAGAATTCCATTTTTGATTTCGCTATAAGTCCAAGCATGACAACAAAGACCTTAGCACAAAAATCGGTTCGGTTTTGACAAAGTTATGGGCATGAAAATTTTGGAGAAATTTGCGTATCATGCATGAGTATAGGATCACGCAAAATATGTCGAGAATTCAACTTTGGATATTGCTATAAGGTGAAAGCTTTGGGTAAATTAGCGTTTCATGCATGAAAATAGGGTCACGCAAAATATGTCGAGAATTCAATTTTGGATTTCTGTATAAGTCCAACCATGGCAATAAAGTCTTTATGCACGAAAATCGGACGGATTTTGACAAGGTTATGGAAGCATGAAAATTTTGGAGAAATTTGCGTATCATGCATGAATATATGATCACGCAAAATATGTCGAGAATTCAATTTTTGATTTCGCTATAAGTCCAACCATGACAACAAAGACCTTAGCACGAAAATCGGTTCGGTTTTGTCAAAGTTATGGAAGCATGGAAATTTTGGAGAAATTTGCGTATCATGCATGAATATAGGATCACGCAAAATATGTCGAGAATTCAACTTTGGATTTTGCTATGAGGTGAAAACTTTGGGTAAATTACCGTTTCATGCATGAATATAGGGTCACGCAAAATATGTCGAGAATTCCATTTTTGATTTCGCTATAAGTCCAACCATGACAACAAATACCTTAGCACGAAAATCGGTTCGGTTTTGACAAACTTATGGAAGCATGGAAATTTTGGAGAAATTTGCGTATCATGCATGAATATAGGAATCACGCAAAATATGTCGAGAATTCCATTTTTGATTTCGCTATAAGTCCAACCATGACAACAAAGACCTTAGCACGAAAATCGGTTCGGTTTTGACAAAGTTATGGAAGCATGAAAATTTTAGAGAAATTTGCGTATCATGCATGAATATAAGATCACGCAAAATATGTCGAGAATTCAACTTTGGATTTTGCTATGAGGTGAAAACTTTGGGTAAATTAGCGTTTCATGCATGAAAATAGGGTCACGCAAAATATGGCGAGAATTCAATTTTGGATTTCTGTATAAGTCCAACCATGGCAATAAAGTCTTTATGCACGAAAATCGGTTCGATTTTGACAAGGTTATGGAAGCATGAAAATTTTGGAGAAATTTGCGCATCAACCATGACAACAAAGACCTTAGCACGAAAATCGGATCGGCTTTGACAAAGTTATGGAAGCATGAAAATTTTGGAGAAATTTGCGTATCATGCATGAATATAGGATCACGCAAATATGTCGAGAATTCAATTTATGATTTCGCTATAAGTCCAACCATGACAACAAAGACCTAAGCACGAAAATCGGTTCGGTTTTGACAAACTTATGGAAGCATGAAAATTTTGGAGAAATTTGCGTATCATGCATGAATATAGGATCACGCAAAATATGTCGAGAATTCAACTTTGGATTTTGCTATAAGGTGAAAGCTTTGGAAAGCTTTTCATGCATGAATATAGGGTCACGCAAAATATGTCGAGAATTCAATTTTGGATTTCGCTATAAGTCCAACCATGACAACAAAGACCTTAGCACGAAAATCGGTTCGGCTTTGACAAAGTTATGGAAGCATGAAAATTTTGGAGAAATTTTCATATCATGTATGAATATAGGAATCACGCAAAATATGTCGAGAATTCCATTTTTGATTTCGCTATAAGTCCAACCATGACAACAAAGACCTTAGCACGAAAATCGGTTCGGTTTTGACAAAGTTATGGAAGCATGAAAATTTTGGAGAAATTTGCGTATCATGCATGAATATAGGATCACGCAAAATATGTCGAGAAATCAACTTTGGATTTTGCTATGAGGTGAAAACTTTGGGTAAATTAGCGTTTCATGCATGAATATAGGGTCACGCAAAATATGTCGAGAATTCCATTTTTGATTTCGCTATAAGTCCAAGCATGACAACAAAGACCTTAGCACAAAAATCGGTTCGGTTTTGACAAAGTTATGGAAGCATGAAAATTTTGGAGAAATTTGCGTATCATGCATGAGTATAGGATGACGCAAAATATGTCGAGAATTCAACTTTGGATATTGCTATAAGGTGAAAGCTTTGGGTAAATTAGCGTTTCATGCATGAAAATAGGGTCACGCAAAATATGTCGAGAATTCAATTTTGGATTTCTGTATAAGTCCAACCATGGCAATAAAGTCTTTATGCACGAAAATCGGACGGAATTTGACAAGGTTATGGAAGCATGAAAATTTTGGAGAAATTTGCGTATCATGCATGAATATAGGGATCACGCAAAATATGTCGAGAATTCAATTTTTGATTTCGCTATAAGTCCAACCATGACAACAAAGACCTTAGCACGAAAATCGGTTCGGTTTTGTCAAAGTTATGGAAGCATGGAAATTTTGGAGAAATTTGCGTATCATGCATGAGTATAGGATCACGCAAAATATGTCGAGAATTCAACTTTGGATATTGCTATAAGGTGAAAGCTTTGGGTAAATTAGCGTTTCATGCATGAAAATAGGGTCACGCAAAATATGTCGAGAATTCAATTTTGGATTTCTGTATAAGTCCAACCATGGCAATAAAGTCTTTATGCACGAAAATCGGACGGATTTTGACATGGTTATGGAAGCATGAAAATTTTGGAGAAATTTGCGTATCATGCATGAATATAGGGATCACGCAAAATATGTCGAGAATTCAATTTTTGATTTCGCTATAAGTCCAACCATGGCAACAAAGACCTTAGCACGAAAATCGGTTCGGTTTTGTCAAAGTTATGGAAGCATGGAAATTTTGGAGAAATTTGCGTATCATGCATGAATATAGGATCACGCAAAATATGTCGAGAATTCAACTTTGGATATTGCTATAAGGTGAAAGCTTTGGGTAAATTAGCGTTTCATGCATGAAAATAGGGTCACGCAAAATATGTCGAGAATTCAATTTTGGATTTCTGTATAAGTCCAACCATGGCAATAAAGTCTTTATGCACGAAAATCGGATGGATTTTGACAAGGTTATGGAAGCATGAAAATTTTGGAGAAATTTGCGTATCATGCATGAATATAGGGATCACGCAAAATATGTCGAGAATTCAATTTTTGATTTCGCTATAGGTCCAACCATGACAACAAAGACCTTAGCACGAAAATCGGTTCGGTTTTGTCAAAGTTATGGAAGCATGGAAATTCTGGAGAAATTTGCGTATCATGCATGAATATAGGATCACGCAAAATATGTCGAGAATTCAACTTTGGATTTTGCTATGAGGTGAAAACTTTGGGTAAATTAGCGTTTCATGCATGAATATAGGGATCACGCAAAACATGTCGAGAATTTAACTTCGGATTTCGCTATAAGGTGAAAGCTTTGGGGAAATTAGCGTTTCATGCATAAATATAGTGTCACGCAAAATATGTCGAGAATTCAACTTTGGATATTGCTATAAGGTGAAAGCTTTGGGTAAATTAGCGTTTCATGCATGAATATAGGGTCACGCAAAATATGTCGAGAATTTCATTTTTGATTTCGCTATAAGTCCAACCATGACAACAAAGACCTTAGCACGAAAATCGGTTCGGTTTTGACAAAGTTATGGAAGCATGGAAATTTTGGAGAAATTTGCGTATCATGCATGAATATAGGATCACGCAAAATATGTCGAGAATTCAACTTTGGATTTTGCTATAAGGTGAAAGCTTTGGGTAAATTAGCGTTTCATGCATGAATATAGGGTCACGCAAAATATGTCGAGAATTCCATTTTTGATTTCCCTATAAGTCCAACCATGACAACAAAGACCTAAGCACGAAAATCGGATCGGTTTTGACAAAGTTATGGAAGCATGAAAATTTTAGAGAAATTTGCGTATCATGCATGAATATAGGGATCACGCAAAATATGTCGAGAATTCAACTTTGGATATTGCTATAAGGTGAAAGCTTTGGGTAAATTAGCGTTTCATGCATGAATATAGGGTCACGCAAAATATGTCGAGAATTCAATTTTGGATTTCGGTATAAGTCCAACCATGACAACAAAGACTTTATGCACGAAAATCGGTTCGATTTTGACAAAGTTATGGAAGCATGAAAATTTTGGAGAAATTTGCGTATCATGCATGAGTATAGGATCACGCAAAATATGTCGAGAATTCAACTTTGGATATCTGTATAAGTCCAACCATGACAACAAAGACCTTAGCACGAAAATCGGTTCGGTTTTGTCAAAGTTATGGAAGCATGGAAATTTTGGAGAAATTTGCGTATCATGCATGAATATAGGATCACGCAAAATATGTCGAGAATTCAACTTTGGATATCTGCTATAAGGCCAACCATGACAACAAAGACCTTAGCACGAAAATCGGTTCGGTTTTGACAAAGTTATGGAAGCATGAAAATTTTGGAGAAATTTGCGTTTCATGCATGAATATAGGGATCACGCAAAATATGTCGAGAATTCAATTTTTGATTTCGCTATAAGTCCAACCATGACAACAAAGACCTTAGCACGAAAATCGGTTCGGTTTTGACGATGTTATGGAAGCATGAAAATTTTGGAGAAATTTGCGTATCATGCATGAATATAGGATCTCGCAAAATATGTCGAGAATTCAACTTTGGATTTTGCTATGAGGTGAAAGCTTTGGGTAAATTAGCGTTTCATGCATGAATATAGGGTCACGCAAAATATGTCGAGAATTCCATTTTTGATTTCCCTATATGTCCAACCATGACAACAAAGACCTTAGCACGAAAATCGGATCGGTTTTGACAAAGTTATGGAAGCATAAAAATTTTAGAGAAATTTGCGTATCATGCATGAATATAGGGATCACGCAAAATATATCGAGAATTCAACTTTGGATATTGCTATAAGATGAAAGCTTTGGGTAAATTAGCGTTTCATGCATGAAAATAGGGTCACGCAAAATATGTCGAGAATTCAATTTTGGATTTCGCTATAAGTCCAACCATGACAACAAAGACCTTAGCACGAAAATCGGTTCGGTTTTGACAAAGTTATGGAAGCATGAAAATTTTGGAGAAATTTGCGTATCATGCATGAGTATAGGATCACGCAAAATATGTCGAGAATTCAACTTTGGATATCTGTATAAGTCCAACCATGGCAACAAAGACCTTAGCACGAAAATCGGTTCGGTTTTGACAAAGTTATGGAAGCATGGAAATTTTGGAGAAATTTGCGTATCATGCATGAATATAGGATCACGCAAAATATGTCGAGAATTCAACTTTGGATATTGCTATAAGGTGAAAGCTTTGGGTAAATTAGCGTTTCATGCATGAAAATAGGGTCACGTAAAATATGTCGAGAATTCCATTTTTGATTTCGCTATAAGTCCAACCATGACAACAAAGACCTTAGCACGAAAATCGGTTCGGTTTTGACAAAGTTATGGAAGCATGGAAATTTTAGAGAAATTTGCGTATCATGCATGAATATAGGATCACGCAAAATATGTCGAGAATTCAACTTTGGATATTGCTATAAGGTGAAAGCTTTGGGTAAATTAGCGTTTCATGCATGAAAATAGGGTCACGCAAAATATGTCGAGAATTCCATTTTTGATTTCGCTATAAGTCCAACCATGACAACAAAGACCTTAGCACGAAAATCGGTTCGGTTTTGACAAAGTTATGGAAGCATGAAAATTTTAGAGAAATTTGCGTATTATGCATGAATAGAGGATCTCGCAAAATATGTCGAGAATTCAACTTTGGATTTTGCTATGAGGTGAAAGCTTTGGGTAAATTAGCGTTTCATGCATGAATAGGGTCACGCAAAATATGTCGAGAATTCCATTTTTGATTTCCCTATAAGTCCAACCATGACAACAAAGACCTTAGCACGAAAATCGGATCGGTTTTGACAAAGTTATGGATGCATGAAAATTTTGGAGAAATTTGCGTATCATGCATGAATATAGGGATCACGCAAAATATCTCGAGAATTCAACTTTGGATTTTGCTATAAGATGAGAGCTTTGGGTAAATTTGCGTATCATGCATGAATATAGGAACACGCAAAATATGTCCAGAATTCAATTTTTGATTTCGCTATAAGTCCAACCATGACAACAAAGACCTTAGCACGAAAATCGGTTCGGTTTTGTCAAAGTTATGGAAGCATGGAAATTTTGGAGAAATTTGCGTATCATGCATGAATATAGGATCACGCAAAATATGTCGAGAATTCAACTTTGGATATTGCTATAAGGTGAAAGCTTTGGGTAAATTAGCGTTTCATGCATGAAAATAGGGTCACGCAAAATATGTCGAGAATTCCATTTTTGATTTCGCTATAAGTCCAACCATGACAACAAAGACCTTAGCACGAAAATCGGTTCGGTTTTGACAAAGTTATGGAAGCATGAAAATTTTGGAGAAATTTGCGTATCATGCATGAATATAGGGATCACGCAAAATATGTCGAGAATTCCATTTTTGATTTCGCTATAAGTCCAACCATGACAACAAAGACCTTAGCACGAAAATCGGTTCGGTTTTGTCAAAGTTATGGAAGCATGGAAATTTTGGAGAAATTTGCGTATCATGCATGAATATGGGATCACGCAAAATATGTCGAGAATTCAACTTTGAATATTGCTATAAGGTGAAAGCTTTGAGTAAATTAGCGTTTCATGCATGAAAATAGGGTCACGCAAAATATGTCGAGAATTCCATTTTTGATTTCGCTATAAGTCCAACCATGACAACAAAGACCTTAGCACGAAAATCGGTTCGGTTTTGACAAAGTTATGGAAGCATGCAAATTTTAGAGAAATTTGGGTATCATGCATGAATACAGGATCACGCAAAATATCTCGAGAATTCAACTTTGGATTTTGCTATAAGATGAGAGCTTTGGGTAAATTAGCGTTTCATGCATGAATATAGGGTCACGCAAAATATGTCGAGAATTCAATTTTTGATTTCGCTATAAGTCCAACCATGACAACAAAGACCTTAGCACGAAAATCGGTTCGGTTTTGACAAAGTTATGGAAGCATGAAAATTTTGGAAAAATTTGCGTATCTTGCATGAATATAGGATCACGCAAAATATGTCGAGAATTCAACTTTGGATATTGCTATAAGGTGAAAGCCTTGGGTAAATTAGCGTTTCATGCATAAATATAAGGTCACGCAAAATATGTCGAGTATTCAATTTTGGATTTCGCTATAAGTCCAACCATGACAACAAAGATTTTATGCACGAAAATCGGTTCGGTTTTGACAAAGTTATGGAAGCATGAAAATTTTAGAGAAATTTGCGTATCATGCATGAATATAGGATCACGCAAAATATCTCGAGAATTTAACTTTGGATTTGCTATAAGATGAAAGCTTTGGGTAAATTACCGTTTCATGCATGAATATATATGTCGAGAATTCCATTTTTGATTTCGCTATAAGTCCAAAAATGACAACAAAGACTTTAGCACGAAAATCGGTTCGGTTTTGACAAAGTTATGGAAGCATGAAAATTTTGGAGAAATTTGCGTGACATGCATGAATATAGGATCACGCAAAACATGTCGAGAATTTAACTTCGGATTTCGCTATAAGGTGAAAGCGTTGGGTAAATTAGCGTTTCATGCATAAATATAGTGTCACTCAAAATATGTCGAGAATTCAATTTTGGATTTCGGTATAAGTCTAACCATGACAACAAAGATTTTATGCACGAAAATCGGTTCGATTTTGACAAAGTTATGGAGGCATGAAAATTTTGGAGAAATTTGCGTATCATGCATGAATATAGGATCACGCAAAATATGTCGAGAATTCAACTTTGGATATTGCTATAAGGTGAAAGCTTTGGGTAAATTAGCGTTTCATGCATGAATATAGGATCACGCAAAATATGTCGAGAATTCAACTTTGGATTTTGTTATAAGGTGAAAGCTTTGGGTAAATTAGCGTTTCATGCATGAATATAGGATCACGCAAAATATGTCGAGAAATCAATTTTTGATTTCGCTATAAGTCCAACCATGACAACAAAGACCTTAGCACGAAAATCGGTTCGGTTTTGTCAAAGTTATGGAAGCATGGAAATTTTGGAGAATTTTGCCTATCATGCATGAATATAGGATCACGCAAAATATGTCGAGAATTCAACTTTGGATATTGCTATAAGGTGAAAGCTTTGGGTAAATTAGCGTTTCATGCATGAAAATAGGGTCACGCAAAATATGTCGAGAATTCAATTTTTGATTTCGCTATAAGTCCAACCATGACAACAAAGACCTTAGCACGAAAATCGGTTCGGTTTTGACAAACTTATGGAAGCATGAAAATTTTGGAGATATTTGCGTATCATGCATGAATATAGGATCACGCAAAATATGTCGAGAATTCAACTTTGGATTTTGTTATAAGGTGAAAGCTTTGGGTAAATTAGCATTTCATGCATGAAAATAGTGTCACGCAAAATATGCCGAGAATTCAATTTTTGATTTCGCTATAAGTCCAACCATGACAACAAAGACCTTAGCACGAAAATCGGTTCGGTTTTGACAAACTTATGGAAGCATGAAAATTTTGGAAAAATTTGCGTATCATGCATGAATATAGGATCATGCAAAATATGTCGAGAATTCAACTTTGGATTTTGCTATGCGGTGAAAGCTTTGGGTAAATTAGCGTTTCATGCATGAATATAGGGTCACGCAAAATATGCCGAGAATTCAATTTTTGATTTCGCTATAAGTCCAACCATGACAACAAAGACCTTAGCACGAAAATCGGTTCGGTTTTGACAAACTTATGGAAGCATGAAAATTTTGGAAAAATTTGCGTATCATGCATGAATATAGGATCACGCAAAATATGTCGAGAATTCAACTTTGGATTTTGTTATAAGGTGAAAGCTTTGGGTAAATTAGCGTTTCATGCATGAATATAGGATCACGCAAAATATGTCGAGAACTCAATTTTTGTTTTCGCTATAAGTCCAACCTTGACAACAAAGACCTTAGCACGAAAATCGGATCGGTTTTGACAAACTTATGGAAGCATGAAAATATTGGAGAAATTTGCGTATCATGCATGAATATAGGAACACGAAAAATATGTCTAGAATTCAATTTTTGATTTCGCTATAAGTCCAACCATGACAACAAAGACCTTAGCACGAAAATCGGTTCGGTTTTGTCAAAGTTATGGAAGCATGGAAATTTTGGAGAAATTTGCGTATCATGCATGAATATAGGATCACGCAAAATATGTCGAGAATTCAACTTTGGATATTGCTATAAGGTGAAAGCTTTGGGTAAATTAGCGTTTCATGCATGAAAATAGGGTCACGCAAAATATGTCGAGAATTCAATTTTGGATTTCGCTATAAGTCCAACAATGACAACAAAGACCTTAGCACGAAAATCGGTTCGGTTTTGACAAACTTATGGAAGCATGAAAATTTTGGAAAAATTTACGTATCATGCATGAATATAGGATCACGCAAAATATCTCGAGAATTCAACTTTGGATTTTGTTATAAGGTGAAAGCTTTGGGTAAATTAGCGTTTCATGCATGAAAATAGGGTCACGCAAAATATGCCGAGAATTCAATTTTTGATTTCGCTATAAGTCCAACCATGACAACAAAGACCTTAGCACGAAAATCGGTTCGGTTTTGACAAACTTATGGAAGCATGAAAATTATGGAAAAATTTGCGTATCATGCATGAATATAGGATCACGCAAAATATGTCGAGAATTCAACTTTGGATATTGCTAAAAGGTGAAAGCTTTGGGTAAATTAGCGTTTCATGCATAAATATAGGATCACGCAAAATATGTCGAGAATTCAACTTTGGATTTTGTTATAAGGTGAAAGCTTTGGGTAAATTTGCGTTTCATGCATGAATATAGGATCACGCAAAATATGTCGAGAATTCAATTTTTGATTTCGCTATAAGTCCAACCATGACAACAAAGACCTTAGCACGAAAATCGGTTCGGTTTTGACAAACTTATGGAAGCATGAAAATTTTGGAGAAATTTGCGTATCATGCATGAATATAGGATCACGCAAAATATGTCGAGAATTCAACTTTGGATTTTGTTATAAGGTGAAAGCTTTGGGTAAATTAGCGTTTCATGCATGAAAATAGGGTCACGCAAAATATGCCGAGAATTCAATTTTTGATTTCGCTATAAGTCCAACCATGACAACAAAGACCTTAGCACGAAAATCGGTTCGGTTTTGACAAACTTATGGAAGCATGAAAATTTTGGAAAAATTTGCGTATCATGCATTAATATAGGATCACGCAAAATATGTCGAGAATTCAACTTTGGATATTGCTATAAGGTGAAAGCTTTGGGTAAATTAGCGTTTCATGCATGAAAATAGGGTCACGCAAAATATGTCGAGAATTCAATTTTGGATTTCGCTATAAGTCCAACCATGACAACAAAGACCTTAGCACGAAAATCGGTTCGGTTTTGACAAACTTATGGAAGCATGAAAATTTTGGAAAAATTTACGTATCATGCATGAATATAGGATCACGCAAAATATCTCGAGAATTCAACTTTGGATTTTGTTATAAGGTGAAAGCTTTGGGTAAATTAGCGTTTCATGCATGAAAATAGGGTCACGCAAAATATGCCGAGAATTCAATTTTTGATTTCGCTATAAGTCCAACCATGACAACAAAGACCTTAGCACGAAAATCGGTTCGGTTTTGACAAACTTATGGAAGCATGAAAATTATGGAAAAATTTGCGTATCATGCATGAATATAGGATCACGCAAAATATGTCGAGAATTCAACTTTGGATATTGCTATAAGGTGAAAGCTTTGGGTAAATTAGCGTTTCATGCATGAATATAGGATCACGCAAAATATGTCGAGAATTCAACTTTGGATTTTGTTATAAGGTGAAAGCTTTGGGTAAATTTGCGTTTCATGCATGAAAATAGGGTCACGCAAAATATGTCGAGAATTCAATTTTTGATTTCGCTATAAGTCCAACCATGACAACAAAGACCTTAGCACGAAAATCGTTTCGGTTTTGACAAACTTATGGAAGCATGAAAATTTTGGAGAAATTTGCGTATCATGCATGAATATAGGATCACGCAAAATATGTCGAGAATTCAACTTTGGATTTTGTTATAAGGTGAAAGCTTTGGGTAAATTAGCGTTTCATGCATGAAAATAGGGTCACGCAAAATATGCCGAGAATTCAATTTTTGATTTCGCTATAAGTCCAACCATGACAACAAAGACCTTAGCACGAAAATCGGTTCGGTTTTGACAAACTTATGGAAGCATGAAAATTTTGGAAAAATTTGCGTATCATGCATGAATATAGGATCATGCAAAATATGTCGAGAATTCAACTTTGGATTTTGCTATGCGGTGAAAGCTTTGGGTAAATTAGCGTTTCATGCATGAATATAGGGTCACGCAAAATATGCCGAGAATTCAATTTTTGATTTCGCTATAAGTCCAACCATGACAACAAAGACCTTAGCACGAAAATCGGTTCGGTTTTGACAAACTTATGGAAGCATGAAAATTTTGGAAAAATTTGCGTATCATGCATGAATATAGGATCACGCAAAATATGTCGAGAATTCAACTTTGGATTTTGTTATAAGGTGAAAGCTTTGGGTAAATTAGCGTTTCATGCATGAATATAGGATCACGCAAAATATGTCGAGAATTCAATTTTTGATTTCGCTATAAGTCCAACCTTGACAACAAAGACCTTAGCACGAAAATCGGATCGGTTTTGACAAACTTATGGAAGCATGAAAATATTGGATAAATTTGCGTATCATGCATGAATATAGGAACACGAAAAATATGTCCAGAATTCAATTTTTGATTTCGCTATAAGTCCAACCATGACAACAAAGACCTTAGCACGAAAATCGGTTCGGTTTTGTCAAAGTTATGGAAGCATGGAAATTTTGGAGAAATTTGCGTATCATGCATGAATATAGGATCACGCAAAATATGTCGAGAATTCAACTTTGGATATTGCTATAAGGTGAAAGCTTTGGGTAAATTAGCGTTTCATGCATGAAAATAGGGTCACGCAAAATATGTCGAGAATTCAATTTTGGATTTCGCTATAAGTCCAACCATGACAACAAAGACCTTAGCACGAAAATCGGTTCGGTTTTGACAAAGTTATGGAAGCATGAAAATTTTGGAGAAATTTGCGTATCATGCATGAATATAGGGATCACGCAAAATATGTCGAGAATTCCATTTTTGATTTCGCTATAAGTCCAACCATGACAACAAAGACCTTAGCACGAAAATCGGTTCGGTTTTGTCAAAGTTATGGAAGCATGGAAATTTTGGAGAAATTTGCGTATCATGCATGAATATAGGATCACGCAAAATATGTCGAGAATTCAACTATGGATATTGCTATAAGGTGAAAGCTTTGGGTAAATTAGCGTTTCATGCATGAAAATAGGGTCACGCAAAATATGTCGAGAATTCAATTTTTGATTTCGCTATAAGTCCAACCATGACAACAAAGACCTTAGCACGAAAATCGGTTCGGTTTTGACAAACTTATGGAAGCATGAAAATTTTGCAAAAATTTACGTATCATGCATGAATATAGGATCACGCAAAATATCTCGAGAATTCAACTTTGGATTTTGTTATAAGGTGAAAGCTTTGGGTAAATTAGCGTTTCATGCATGAAAATAGGGTCACGCAAAATATGCCGAGAATTCAATTTTTGATTTCGCTATAAGTCCAACCATGACAACAAAGACCTTAGCACGAAAATCGGTTCGGTTTTGTCAAAGTTATGGAAGCATAAAAATTTTGGAGAAATTTGCGTATCATGCATGAATATAGGGATCACGCAAAATATGTCGAGAATTCAATTTTTGATTTCGCTATAAGTCCAACCATGACAACAAAGACCTTAGCACGAAAATCGGTTCGGTTTTGACAAACTTATGGAAGCATGAAAATTTTGCAAAAATTTACGTATCATGCATGAATATATGATCACGCAAAATATCTCGAGAATTTAACTTTGGATTTGCTATAAGATGAAAGCTTTGGGTAAATTACCGTTTCATGCATGAATATATATGTCGAGAATTCCATTTTTGATTTCGCTATAAGTCCAAAAATGACAACAAAGACTTTAGCACGAAAATCGGTTCGGTTTTGACAAAGTTATGGAAGCATGAATATTTTGGAGAAATTTGCGTGACATGCATGAATATAGGAGCACGCAAAACATGTCGAGAATTTAACTTCGGATTTCGCTATAAGGTGAAAGCTTTGGGTAAATTAGCGTTTCATGCATAAATATAGTGTCACTCAAAATATGTCGAGAATTCAATTTTGGATTTCGGTATAAGTCTAACCATGACAACAAAGATTTTATGCACGAAAATCGGTTCGATTTTGACAAAGTTATGGAGGCATGAAAATTTTGGAGAAATTTGCGTATCATGCATGAATATAGGATCACGCAAAATATGTCGAGAATTCAACTTTGGATATTGCTATAAGGTGAAAGCTTTGGGTAAATTAGCGTTTCATGCATGAATATAGGTTCACGCAAAATATGTCGAGAATTCAACTTTGGATTTTGTTATAAGGTGAAAGCTTTGGGTAAATTAGCGTTTCATGCATGAATATAGGATCACGCAAAATATGTCGAGAAATCAATTTTTGATTTCGCTATAAGTCCAACCTTGACAACAAAGACCTAAGCACGAAAATCGGATCGGTTTTGACAAACTTATGGAAGCATGAAAATATTGGAGAAATTTGCGTATCATGCATGAATATAGGATCACGCAAAATATGTCGAGAATTCAACTTTGGATATTGCTATAAGGTGAAAGCTTTGGGTAAATTAGCGTTTCATGCATGAATATAGGGTCACGCAAAATATGTCGAGAATTCAATTTTGGATTTCTGTATAAGTCCAACCATGGCAACAAAGTCTTTATGCACGAAAATCGGTTCGATTTTGAATAGGTTATGGAAGCATGAAAATTTTGGAGAAATTTGCGTATCATGCATGAATATAGGGATCACGCAAAATATGTCGAGAATTCAATTTTTGATTTCGCTATAAGTCCAACCATGACAACAAAGACCTTAGCACGAAAATCGGTTCGGTTTTGTCAAAGTTATGGAAGCATGGAAATTTTGGAGAATTTTGCCTATCATGCATGAATATAGGATCACGCAAAATATGTCGAGAATTCAACTTTGGATATTGCTATAAGGTGAAAGCTTTGGAGAAATTTGCGTATCATGCATGAATATAGGATCACGCAAAATATGTCGAAAATTCAACTTTGGATATTGCTATAAGGTGAAAGCTTTGGGTAAATTAGCGTTTCATGCATGAAAATAGGGTCACGCAAAATATGTCGAGAATTCCATTTTTGATTTCGCTATAAGTCCAACCATGACAACAAAGACCTTAGCACGAAAATCGGTTCGGTTTTGACAAAGTTATGGAAGCATGCAAATTTTAGAGAAATTTGGGTATCATGCATGAATACAGGATCACGCAAAATATCTCGAGAATTCAACTTTGGATTTTGCTATAAGATGAGAGCTTTGGAAAAATTTGCGTATCATGCATGAATATAGGATCACGCAAAATATGTCGAGAATTCAACTTTGGATATTGCTATAAGGTGAAAGCTTTGGGTAAATTAGCGTTTCATGCATAAATATAGGGTCACGCAAAATATGTCGAGTATTCAATTTTGGATTTCGCTATAAGTCCAACCATGACAACAAAGACCTTAGCACGAAAATCGGTTCGGTTTTGACAAAGTTATGGAAGCATGAAAATTTTAGAGAAATTTGCGTATCATGCATGAATATATGATCACGCAAAATATCTCGAGAATTTAACTTTGGATTTGCTATAAGATGAAAGCTTTGGGTAAATTACCGTTTCATGCATGAATATATATGTCGAGAATTCCATTTTTGATTTCGCTATAAGTCCAAAAATGACAACAAAGACTTTAGCACGAAAATCGGTTCGGTTTTGACAAAGTTATGGAAGCATGAATATTTTGGAGAAATTTGCGTGACATGCATGAATATAGGAGCACGCAAAACATGTCGAGAATTTAACTTCGGATTTCGCTATAAGGTGAAAGCTTTGGGTAAATTAGCGTTTCATGCATAAATATAGTGTCACTCAAAATATGTCGAGAATTCAATTTTGGATTTCGGTATAAGTCTAACCATGACAACAAAGATTTTATGCACGAAAATCGGTTCGATTTTGACAAAGTTATGGAGGCATGAAAATTTTGGAGAAATTTGCGTATCATGCATGAATATAGGATCACGCAAAATATGTCGAGAATTCAACTTTGGATATTGCTATAAGGTGAAAGCTTTGGGTAAATTAGCGTTTCATGCATGAATATAGGATCACGCAAAATATGTCGAGAATTCAACTTTGGATTTTGTTATAAGGTGAAAGCTTTGGGTAAATTAGCGTTTCATGCATGAATATAGGATCACGCAAAATATGTCGAGAAATCAATTTTTGATTTCGCTATAAGTCCAACCTTGACAACAAAGACTTAAGCACGAAAATCGGATCGGTTTTGACAAACTTATGGAAGCATGAAAATATTGGAGAAATTTGCGTATCATGCATGAATATAGGATCACGCAAAATATGTCGAGAATTCAACTTTGGATATTGCTATAAGGTGAAAGCTTTGGGTAAATTAGCGTTTCATGCATGAATATAGGGTCACGCAAAATATGTCGAGAATTCAATTTTGGATTTCTGTATAAGTCCAACCATGGCAACAAAGTCTTTATGCACGAAAATCGGTTCGATTTTGAATAGGTTATGGAAGCATGAAAATTTTGGAGAAATTTGCGTATCATGCATGAATATAGGGATCACGCAAAATATGTCGAGAATTCAATTTTTGATTTCGCTATAAGTCCAACCATGACAACAAAGACCTTAGCACGAAAATCGGTTCGGTTTTGTCAAAGTTATGGAAGCATGGAAATTTTGGAGAATTTTGCCTATCATGCATGAATATAGGATCACGCAAAATATGTCGAGAATTCAACTTTGGATATTGCTATAAGGTGAAAGCTTTGGGTAAATTAGCGTTTCATGCATGAAAATAGGGTCACGCAAAATATGTCGAGAATTCAATTTTTGATTTCGCTATAAGTCCAACCATGACAACAAAGACCTTAGCACGAAAATCGGTTCGGTTTTGACAAACTTATGGAAGCATGAAAATTTTGGAAAAATTTGCGTATCATGCATGAATATAGGATCACGCAAAATATGTCGAGAATTCAACTTTGGATTTTGCTATGCGGTGAAAGCTTTGGGTAAATTAGCGTTTCATGCATGAATATAGGGTCACGCAAAATATGCCGAGAATTCAATTTTTGATTTCGCTATAAGTCCAACCATGACAACAAAGACCTTAGCACGAAAATCGGTTCGGTTTTGACAAACTTATGGAAGCATGAAAATTTTGGAAAAATTTGCGTATCATGCATGAATATGGGATCACGCAAAATATGTCGAGAATTCAACTTTGGATATTGCTATGCGGTGAAAGCTTTGGGTAAATTAGCGTTTCATGCATGAATATAGGGTCACGCAAAATATGCCGAGAATTCAATTTTTGATTTCGCTATAAGTCCAACCATGACAACAAAGACCTTAGCACGAAAATCGGTTCGGTTTTGACAAACTTATGGAAGCATGAAAATTTTGGAAAAATTTGCGTATCATGCATGAATATAGGATCACGCAAAATATGTCGAGAATTCATTTTTGGATTTTGTTATAAGGTGAAAGCTTTGGGTAAATTAGCGTTTCATGCATGAATATAGGATCACGCAAAATATGTCGAGAATTCAATTTTTGATTTCGCTATAAGTCCAACCTTGACAACAAAGACCTTAGCACGAAAATCGGATCGGTTTTGACAAAGTTATGGAAGCATGAAAATTTTGGAGAAATTTGCGTATCATGCATGAATATAGGATCACGCAAAATATGTCGAGAATTCAATTTTTGATTTCGCTATAAGTCCAACCATGACAACAAAGACCTTAGCACGAAAATCGGTTCGGTTTTGACAAAGTTATGGAAGCATGAAAATTTTAGAGAAATTTGCGTATCATGCATGAATATAGGATCACGCAAAATATGTCGAGAATTCCATTTTTGATTTCGCTATAAGTCCAACCATGACAACAAAGACCTTAGCACGAAAATCGGTTCGGTTTTGACAAAGTTATGGAAGCATGAAAATTTTAGAGAAATTTGCGTATCATGCATGAATATAGGATCACGCAAAATATCTCGAGAATTCAACTTTGGATTTTGCTATAAGATGAAAGCTTTGGGTAAATTACCGTTTCATGCATGAATATATATGTCGAGAATTCCATTTTTGATTTCGCTATAAGTCCAAAAATGACAACAAAGACTTTAGCACGAAAATCGGTTCGGCTTTGACAAAGTTTGATCACGCAAAATATGTCGAGAATTCAATTTTGGATTTCGCTATAAGTCCAACCATGACAACAAAGACCTTAGCACAAAAATCGGTTCGATTTTGACAAAGTTATGGAAGCATGAAAATTTTGGAGAAATTTGCGTATCATGCATGAATATAGGATCACGCAAAATATGTCGAGAATTCAACTTTGGATTTTGTTATAAGGTGAAAGCTTTGGGTAAATTAGCGTTTCATGCATGAATATAGGATCACGCAAAATACGTCGAGAATTCAATTTTTGATTTCGCTATAAGTCCAACCTTGACAACAAAGACCTTAGCACGAAAATCGGATCGGTTTTGACAAAGTTATGGAAGCATGAAAATTTTGGAGAAATTTGCGTATCATGCATGAATATAGGATCACGCAAAATATGTCGAGAATTCCATTTTTGATTTCGCTATAAGTCCAACCATGACAACAAAGACCTTAGCACGAAAATCGGTTCGGTTTTGACAAAGTTATGGAAGCATGAAAATTTTAGAGAAATTTGCGTATCATGCATGAATAAAGGATCACGCAAAATATGTCGAGAATTCCATTTTTGATTTCGCTATAAGTCCAACCATGACAACAAAGACCTTAGCACGAAAATCGGTTCGGTTTTGACAAAGTTATGGAAGCATGAAAATTTTAGAGAAATTTGCGTATCATGCATGAATATAGGATCACGCAAAATATCTCGAGAATTCAACTTTGGATTTTGCTATAAGATGAAAGCTTTGGGTAAATTACCGTTTCATGCATGAATATATATGTCGAGAATTCCATTTTTGATTTCGCTATAAGTCCAAAAATGACAACAAAGACTTTAGCACGAAAATCGGTTCGGCTTTGACAAAGTTTGATCACGCAAAATATGTCGAGAATTCAATTTTGGATTTCGCTATAAGTCCAACCATGACAACAAAGACCTTAGCACAAAAATCGGTTCGATTTTGACAAAGTTATGGAAGCATGAAAATTTTGGAGAAATTTGCGTATCATGCATGAATATAGGATCACGCAAAATATGTCGAGAATTCAACTTTGGATTTTGCTATGCGGTGAAAGCTTTGGGTATATTAGCGTTTCATGCATGAATATAGGGTCACGCAAAATATGCCGAGAATTCAATTTTTGATTTCGCTATAAGTCCAACCATGACAACAAAGACCTTAGCACGAAAATCGGTTCGGTTTTGACAAACTTATGGAAGCATGAAAATTTTGGAAAAATTTGCGTATCATGCATGAATATAGGATCACGCAAAATATGTCGAGAATTCAACTTTGGATTTTGTTATAAGGTGAAAGCTTTGGGTAAATTAGCGTTTCATGCATGAATATAGGATCACGCAAAATATGTCGAGAATTCAATTTTTGATTTCGCTATAAGTCCAACCTTGACAACAAAGACCTTAGCACGAAAATCGGATCGGTTTTGACAAAGTTATGGAAGCATGAAAATTTTGGAGAAATTTGCGTATCATGCATGAATATAGGATCACGCAAAATATGTCGAGAATTCCATTTTTTATTTCGCTATAAGTCCAACCATGACAACAAAGACCTTAGCACGAAAATCGGTTCGGTTTTGACAAAGTTATGGAAGCATGAAAATTTTAGAGAAATTTGCGTATCATGCATGAATATAGGATCACGCAAAATATGTCGAGAATTCCATTTTTGATTTCGCTATAAGTCCAACCATGACAACAAAGACCTTAGCACGAAAATCGGTTCGGTTTTGACAAAGTTATGGAAGCATGAAAATTTTAGAGAAATTTGCGTATCATGCATGAATATAGGATCACGCAAAATATCTCGAGAATTCAACTTTGGATTTTGCTATAAGATGAAAGCTTTGGGTAAATTACCGTTTCATGCATGAATATATATGTCGAGAATTCCATTTTTGATTTCGCTATAAGTCCAAAAATGACAACAAAGACTTTAGCACGAAAATCGGTTCGGCTTTGACAAAGTTTGATCACGCAAAATATGTCGAGAATTCAATTTTGGATTTCGCTATAAGTCCAACCATGACAACAAAGACCTTAGCACAAAAATCGGTTCGATTTTGACAAAGTTATGGAAGCATGAAAATTTTGGAGAAATTTGCGTATCATGCATGAATATAGGATCACGCAAAATATGTCGAGAATTCAACTTTGGATTTTGCTATGCGGTGAAAGCTTTGGGTAAATTAGCGTTTCATGCATGAATATAGGGTCACGCAAAATATGCCGAGAATTCAATTTTTGATTTCGCTATAAGTCCAACCATGACAACAAAGACCTTAGCACGAAAATCGGTTCGGTTTTGACAAACTTATGGAAGCATGAAAATTTTGGAAAAATTTGCGTATCATGCATGAATATAGGATCACGCAAAATATGTCGAGAATTCAACTTTGGATTTTGTTATAAGGTGAAAGCTTTGGGTAAATTAGCGTTTCATGCATGAATATAGGATCACGCAAAATATGTCGAGAATTCAATTTTTGATTTCGCTATAAGTCCAACCTTGACAACAAAGACCTTAGCACGAAAATCGGATCGGTTTTGACAAAGTTATGGAAGCATGAAAATTTTGGAGAAATTTGCGTATCATGCATGAATATAGGATCACGCAAAATATGTCGAGAATTCCATTTTTGATTTCGCTATAAGTCCAACCATGACAACAAAGACCTTAGCACGAAAATCGGTTCGGTTTTGACAAAGTTATGGAAGCATGAAAATTTTAGAGAAATTTGCGTATCATGCATGAATATAGGATCACGCAAAATATGTCGAGAATTCCATTTTTGATTTCGCTATAAGTCCAACCATGACAACAAAGACCTTAGCACGAAAATCGGTTCGGTTTTGACAAAGTTATGGAAGCATGAAAATTTTAGAGAAATTTGCGTATCATGCATGAATATAGGATCACGCAAAATATCTCGAGAATTCAACTTTGGATTTTGCTATAAGATGAAAGCTTTGGGTAAATTACCGTTTCATGCATGAATATATATGTCGAGAATTCCATTTTTGATTTCGCTATAAGTCCAAAAATGACAACAAAGACTTTAGCACGAAAATCGGTTCGGCTTTGACAAAGTTTGATCACGCAAAATATGTCGAGAATTCAATTTTGGATTTCGCTATAAGTCCAACCATGACAACAAAGACCTTAGCACGAAAATCGGTTCGATTTTGACAAAGTTATGGAAGCATGAAAATTTTGGAGAAATTTGCGTATCATGCATGAATATAGGATCACGCAAAATATCTCGAGAATTCAACTTTGAATATTGCTATAAGATGAAAGCTTTGGGTAAATTAGCGTTTCATGCATGAATATAGGGTCACGCAAAATATGTCGAGAATTCCATTTTTGATTTCGCTATAAGTCCAACCATGACAACAAAGACCTTAGCACGAAAATCGGTTCGGCTTTGACAAAGTTATGGAAGCATGAAAATTTTAGAGAAATTTGCGTATCATGCATGAATATAGGATCACGCAAAATATCTCGAGAATTCAACTTTGGATTTTGCTATAAGATGAAAGCTTTGGGTAAATTAGCGTTTCATGCATGAATATAGGGTCACGCAAAATATGTCGAGAATTCCATTTTTGATTTCGCTATAAGTCCAACCATGACAACAAAGACCTTAGCACGAAAATCGGTTCGGTTTTGACAAAGTTATGGAAGCATGAAAATTTTAGAGAAATTTGCGTATCATGCATGAATATAGGATCACGCAAAATATCTCGAGAATTCAACTTTGGATTTTGCTATAGGATGAAAGCTTTGGGTAAATTAGCGTTTCATGCATGAATATAGGGTCACGCAAAATATGTCGAGAATTCCATTTTTGATTTCGCTATAAGTCCAACCATGACAACAAAGACCTTAGCACGAAAATCGGTTCGGTTTTGACAAAGTTATGGAGGCATGAACATTTTGGAGAAATTTGCGTATCATGCATGAATATAGGATCACGCAAAACATGTCGAGAATTTAACTTCGGATTTTGCTATAAGGTGAAAGCTTTGGGTAAATTAGCGTTTCATGCATAAATATAGTGTCACGCAAAATATGTCGAGAATTCAATTTTGGATTTCGGTATAAGTCCAACCATGACAACAAAGATATTATGCACGAAAATCGGTTCGATTTTGACAAAGTTATGGAGGCATGAAAATTTTGGAGAAATTTGCGTATCATGCATGAATATAGGATCACGCAAAATATGTCGAGAATTCAACATTGGATATTGCTATAAGGTGAAAGCTTTGGGTAAATTAGCGTTTCATGCATGAATAGGGTCACGCAAAATATGTCTAGAATTCAATTTTGGATTTCGCTATAAGTCCAACCATGAAAACAAAGACCTTAGCACAAAAATCGGTTCGATTTTGACAAAGTTATGGAAGCATGAAAATTTTGGAGAAATTTGCGTATCATGCATGAATATAGGATCACGCAAAATATGTCGAGAATTCAACTTTGGATATTGCTATAAGGTGAAAGCTTTGGGTAAATTAGCGTTTCATGCATGAAAATAGGGTCACGCAAAATATGTCGAGAATTCAATTTAGGATTTCGCTATAAGTCCAACCTTGACAACAAAGACCTAAGCACGAAAATCGGATCGGTTTTGACAAACTTATGGAAGCATGAAAGTATTGGAGAAATTTGCGTATCATGCATGAATATAGGAACACGCAAAATATGTCCAGAATTCAATTTTGGATTTCGCTATAAGTCCAACCATGACAACAAAGACCTTAGCACGAAAATCGGTTCGGTTTTGTCAAAGTTATGGAAGCATGGAAATTTTGGAGAAATTTGCGTATCATGCATGAATATAGGATCACGCAAAATATGTCGAGAATTCAACATTGGATATTGCTATAAGGTGAAAGCTTTGGGTAAATTAGCGTTTCATGCATGAAAATAGGTTCACGCAAAATATGTCGAGAATTCAATTTTGGATTTCGCTATAAGTCCAACCATGACAACAAAGACCTTAGCACGAAAATCGGTTCGGTTTTGTCAAAGTTATGGAAGCATGGAAATTTTGGAGAAATTTGCGTATCATGCATGAATATAGGATCACGCAAAATATGTCGAGAATTCAACTTTGGATATTGCTATAAGGTGAAAGCTTTGGGTAAATTAGCGTTTCATGCATGAAAATAGGGTCACGCAAAATATGTCGAGAATTCAATTTTGGATTTCGCTATAAGTCCAACCATGACAACAAAGACCTTAGCACGAAAATCGGTTCGATTTTGACAAAGTTATGGAAGCATGAAAATTTTGGAGAAATTTGCGTATCATGCATGAATATAGGATCACGCAAAATATCTCGAGAATTCAACTTTGGATTTTGCTATAAGATGAAAGCTTTGGGTAAATTAGCGTTTCATGCATGATTATATATGTCGAGAATTCCATTTTTGATTTCGCTATAAGTCCAACCATGACAACAAAGACCTTAGCACGAAAATCGGTTCGATTTTGACAAAGTTATGGAGGCATGAAAATTTTGGAGAAATTAGCGTTTCATGCATGAAAATAGGGTCACGCAAAATATGTCGAGAATTCAATTTTGTATTTTGCTATGCGGTGAAAGCTTTGGGTAAATTAGCGTTTCATGCATGAATATAGGGTCACGCAAAATATGTCGAGAATTCAATTTTTGATTTCGGTATAAGTCCAACCATGACAACAAAGACCTTAGCACGAAAATCGGTTCGATTTTGACAAAGTTATGGAAGCATGGAAATTTTGGAGAAATTTGCGTATCATGCATGAATATAGGATCACGCAAAATATGTCGAGAATTCAACTTTGGATATTGCTATAAGGTGAAAGCTTTGGGTAAATTAGCGTTTCATGCATGAAAATAGGTTCACGCAAAATATGTCGAGAATTCAATTTTGGATTTCGCTATAAGTCCAACCATGACAACAAAGACCTTAGCACAAAAATCGGTTCGATTTTGACAAAGTTATGGAAGCATGAAAATTTTGGAGAAATTTGCGTATCATGCATGAATATAGGATCACGCAAAATATGTCGAGAATTCAATTTTTGATTTCGCTATAAGTCCAACCATGACAACAAAGACCTAAGCACGAAAATCGGATCGGTTTTGACAAACTTATGGAAGCATGAAAATATTGGAGAAATTTGCGTATCATGCATGAATATAGGATCACGCAAAATATGTCGAGAATTCAACTTTGGATTTTGCTATGCGGTGAAAGCTTTGGGTAAATTAGAGCTTCATGCATGAATATAGGGTCACGCAAAATATGTCGAGAATTCAATTTTTGATTTCTGTATAAGTCCAACCATGGCAACAAAGTCTTTATGCACGAAAATCGGTTCGATTTTGACAAACTTATGGAAGCATGAAAATATTGGAGAAATTTGCGTATCATGCATGAATATAGGAACACGCAAAATATGTCCAGAATTCAATTTTTGATTTCGCTATAAGTCCAACCATGACAACAAAGACCTTAGCACGAAAATCGGTTCGGTTTTGTCAAAGTTATGGAAGAATGGAAATTTTGGAGAAATTTGCGTATCATGCATGAATATAGGATCACGCAAAATATGTCGAGAATTCAACTTTGGATATTGCTATAAGGTGAAAGCTTTGGGTAAATTAGCGTTTCATGCATGAATATAGGGTCACGCAAAATATGTCGAGAATTCAATTTTGGATTTCGCTATAAGTCCAACCATGACAACAAAGACCTTAGCACAAAAATCGGTTCGATTTTGACAAAGTTATGGAAGCATGAAAATTTTGGAGGAATTTGCGTATCATGCATGAATATAGGATCACGCAAAATATGTCGAGAATTCAACTTTGGATTTTGCTATGCGGTGAAAGCTTTGGGTAAATTAGCGTTTCATGCATGAATATAGGGTCAAGCAAAATATGTCAAGAATTCCATTTTTGATTTCGCTATAAGTCCAACCATGACAACAAAGACCTTAGCACGAAAATCGGTTCGGTTTTGACAAAGTTATGGAAGCATGAAAATTTTAGAGAAATTTGCGTATCATGCATGAATATAGGATCACGCAAAATATCTCGAGAATTCAACTTTGGATTTTGCTATAAGATGAAAGCTTTGGGTAAATTACCGTTTCATGCATGAATATATATGTCGAGAATTCCATTTTTGATTTCGCTATAAGTCCAAAAATGACAACAAAGACTTTAGCACGAAAATCGGTTCGGTTTTGACAAAGTTAAGGAGGCATGCAAATTTTGGAGAAATTTGCGTATCATGCATGAATATAGGATCACGCAAAACATGTCGAGAATTTATCTTCGGATTTCGCTATAAGGTGAAAGCTTTGGGTAAATTAGCGTTTCATGCATAAATATAGTGTCACGCAAAATATGTCGAGAATTCAATTTTGGATTTCGGTATAAGTCCAACCATGACAACAAAGACCTTAGCACAAAAATCGGTTCGATTATGACAAAGTTATGGAAGCATGAAAATTTTGGAGAAATTTGCGTATCATGCATGAATATAGGATCACGCAAAATATCTCGAGAATTCAACTTTGGATTTTGCTATAAGATGAAAGCTTTGGGTAAATTAGCGTTTCATGCATGATTATATATGTCGAGAATTCCATTTTTGATTTCGCTATAAGTCCAACCATGACAACAAAGACCTTAGCACGAAAATCGGTTCGATTTTGACAAAGTTATGGAGGCATGAAAATTTTGGAGAAATTAGCGTTTCATGCATGAAAATAGGGTCACGCAAAATATGTCGAGAATTCAATTTTGTATTTTGCTATGCGGTGAAAGCTTTGGGTAAATTAGCGCTTCATGCATGAATATAGGGTCACGCAAAATATGTCGAGAATTCAATTTTTGATTTCGGTATAAGTCCAACCATGACAACAAAGACCTTAGCACGAAAATCGGTTCGATTTTGACAAAGTTATGGAAGCATGGAAATTTTGGAGAAATTTGCGTATCATGCATGAATATAGGATCACGCAAAATATGTCGAGAATTCAACTTTGGATATTGCTATAAGGTGAAAGCTTTGGGTAAATTAGCGTTTCATGCATGAAAATAGGTTCACGCAAAATATGTCGAGAATTCAATTTTGGATTTCGCTATAAGTCCAACCATGACAACAAAGACCTTAGCACAAAAATCGGTTCGATTTTGACAAAGTTATGGAAGCATGAAAATTTTGGAGAAATTTGCGTATCATGCATGAATATAGGATCACGCAAAATATGTCGAGAATTCAATTTTTGATTTCGCTATAAGTCCAACCATGACAACAAAGACCTAAGCACGAAAATCGGATCGGTTTTGACAAACTTATGGAAGCATGAAAATATTGGAGAAATTTGCGTATCATGCATGAATATAGGATCACGCAAAATATGTCGAGAATTCAACTTTGGATTTTGCTATGCGGTGAAAGCTTTGGGTAAATTAGAGCTTCATGCATGAATATAGGGTCACGCAAAATATGTCGAGAATTCAATTTTTGATTTCTGTATAAGTCCAACCATGGCAACAAAGTCTTTATGCACGAAAATCGGTTCGATTTTGACAAACTTATGGAAGCATGAAAATATTGGAGAAATTTGCGTATCATGCATGAATATAGGAACACGCAAAATATGTCCAGAATTCAATTTTTGATTTCGCTATAAGTCCAACCATGACAACAAAGACCTTAGCACGAAAATCGGTTCGATTTTGACAAAGTTATGGAAGCATGGAAATTTTGGAGAAATTTGCGTATCATGCATGAATATAGGATCACGCAAAATATGTCGAGAATTCAACTTTGGATATTGCTATAAGGTGAAAGCTTTGGGTAAATTAGCGTTTCATGCATGAAAATAGGTTCACGCAAAATATGTCGAGAATTCAATTTTGGATTTCGCTATAAGTCCAACCATGACAACAAAGACCTTAGAACAAAAATCGGTTCGATTTTGACAAAGTTATGGAAGCATGAAAATTTTGGAGAAATTTGCGTATCATGCATGAATATAGGATCACGCAAAATATGTCGAGAATTCAATTTTTGATTTCGCTATAAGTCCAACCATGACAACAAAGACCTAAGCACGAAAATCGGATCGGTTTTGACAAACTTATGGAAGCATGAAAATATTGGAGAAATTTGCGTATCATGCATGAATATAGGATCACGCAAAATATGTCGAGAATTCAACTTTGGATTTTGTTTTGCGGTGAAAGCTTTGGGTAAATTAGAGCTTCATGCATGAATATAGGGTCACGCAAAATATGTCGAGAATTCAATTTTTGATTTCTGTATAAGTCCAACCATGGCAACAAAGTCTTTATGCACGAAAATCGGTTCGATTTTGACAAACTTATGGAAGCATGAAAATATTGGAGAAATTTGCGTATCATGCATGAATATAGGAACACGCAAAATATGTCCAGAATTCAATTTTTGATTTCGCTATAAGTCCAACCATGACAACAAAGACCTTAGCACGAAAATCGGTTCGGTTTTGTCAAAGTTATGGAAGCATGGAAATTTTGGAGAAATTTGCGTATCATGCATGAATATAGGATCACGCAAAATATGTCGAGAATTCAACTTTGGATATTGCTATAAGGTGAAAGCTTTGGGTAAATTAGCGTTTCATGCATGAATATAGGGTCACGCAAAATATGTCGAGAATTCAATTTTGGATTTCGCTATAAGTCCAACCATGACAACAAAGACCTTAGCACAAAAATCGGTTCGATTTTGACAAAGTTATGGAAGCATGAAAATTTTGGAGGAATTTGCGTATCATGCATGAATATAGGATCACGCAAAATATGTCGAGAATTCAACTTTGGATTTTGCTATGCGGTGAAAGCTTTGGGTAAATTAGCGTTTCATGCATGAATCATAGGGTCACGCAAAATATGTCGAGAATTCCATTTTTGATTTCGCTATAAGTCCAACCATGACAACAAAGACCTTAGCACGAAAATCGGTTCGGTTTTGACAAAGTTATGGAAGCATGAAAATTTTAGAGAAATTTGCGTATCATGCATGAATATAGGATCACGCAAAATATCTCGAGAATTCAACTTTGGATTTTGCTATAAGATGAAAGCTTTGGGTAAATTACCGTTTCATGCATGAATATATATGTCGAGAATTCCATTTTTGATTTCGCTATAAGTCCAAAAATGACAACAAAGACTTTAGCACGAAAATCGGTTCGGTTTTGACAAAGTTAAGGAGGCATGCAAATTTTGGAGAAATTTGCGTATCATGCATGAATATAGGATCACGCAAAATATGTCGAGAATTTATCTTCGGATTTCGCTATAAGGTGAAAGCTTTGGGTAAATTAGCGTTTCATGCATAAATATAGTGTCACGCAAAATATGTCGAGAATTCAATTTTGGATTTCGGTATAAGTCCGACCATGACAACAAAGATTTTATGCACGAAAATCGGTTCGATTTTGACAAAGTTATGGAGGCATGAAAATTTTGGAGAAGTTTGCGTATCATGCATGAATATAGGATCACGCAAAATATGTCGAGAATTCAGTATTGGATATTGCTATAAGGTGAAAGCTTTGGGTAAATTAGCGTTTCATGCATGAATATAGGGTCACGCAAAATATGTCGAGAACTCAATTTTGGATTTCGCTATAAGTCCAACCATGACAACAAAGACCTTAGCACAAAAATCGGTTCGATTTTTACAAAGTTATGGAAGCATGAAAATTTTGGAGAAATTTGCGTATCATGCATGAATATAGGATCACGCAAAATATGTCGAGAATTCAATTTTGGATTTCGCTATGAGTCCAACATTGACAACAAAGACCTAAGCACGAAAATCGGATCGGTTTTGACAAACTTATGGAAGCATGAAAATATTGGAGAAATTTGCGTATCATGCATGAATATAGGAACACGTAAAATATGTCCAGAATTCAATTTTGGATTTCGCTATAAGTCCAACCATGACAACAAAGACCTTAGCACGAAAATCGGTTCGATTTTGACAAAGTTATGGAAGCATGAAAATTTTGGAGAAATTTGCGTATCATGCATGAATATAGGATCACGCAAAATATGTCGAGAATTCAACTTTGGATATTGCTATAAGGTGAAAGCTTTGGGTAAATTAGCGTTTCATGCATGAAAATAGGGTCACGCAAAATATGTCGAAAATTCAATTTTGGATTTCGCTATAAGTCCAACCATGACAACAAAGACCTTAGCACAAAAATCGTTTCGATTTTGACAAAGTTATGGAAGCATGAAAATTTTCGAGAAATTTGCGTATCATGCATGAATATAGGATCACGCAAAATATGTCGAGAATTCAACTTTGGATTTTGCTATGCGGTGAAAGCTTTGGGTAAATTAGCGTTTCATGCATGAATATAGGGTCACGCAAAATATGTCGAGAATTCCATTTTTGATTTCGCTATAAGTCCAACCATGACAACAAAGACCTTAGCACGAAAATCGGTTCGGTTTTGACAAAGTTATGGAAGCATGAAAATTTTAGAGAAATTTGCGTATCATGCATGAATATATGATCACGCAAAATATCTCGAGAATTCAACTTTGGATTTTGCTATAACATGAAAGCTTTGGGTAAATTACCGTTTCATGCATGAATATATATGTCGAGAATTCCATTTTTGATTTCGCTATAAGTCCAAAAATGACAACAAAGACCTTAGCACGAAAATCGGTTCGGTTTTGACAAAGTTATGGAGGCATGAAAATTTTGGAGAAATTTGCGTATCATGCATGAATATAGGATCACGCAAAACATGTCGAGAATTTAACTTCGGATTTCGCTATAAGGTGAAAGCTTTGGGTAAATTAGCGTTTCATGCATAAATATAGGTTCACGCAAAATATGCCGAGAATTCAATTTTGGATTTCGGTATAAGTCCAACCATGACAACAAAGATTTTATGCACGAAAATCGGTTCGATGTTGACAAAGTTATGGAGGCATGAAAATTTTGGAGAAATTTGCGTATCTTGCATGAATATAGGATCACGCTAAATATGTCGAGAATTCAACATTGGATATTGCTATAAGGTGAAAGCTTTGGGTAAATTAGCGATTCATGCATGAAAATAGGGTCACGCAAAATATGTCGAGAATTCAATTTTGGATTTCGCTATAAGTCCAACCATGACAACAAAGACCTTAGCACGAAAATCGGTTCGGTTTTGTCAAAGTTATGGAAGCATGGAAATTTTGGAGAAATTTGCGTATCATGCATGAATATAGGATCACGCAAAATATGTCGAGAATTCAACTTTGGATATTGCTATAAGGTGAAAGCTTTGGGTAAATTAGCGTTTCATGCATGAAAATAGGGTCACGCAAAATATGTCGAGAATTCAATTTTGGATTTCGCTATAAGTCCAACCATGACAACAAAGACCTTAGCACAAAAATCGGTTCGATTTTGACAAAGTTATGGAAGCATGAAAATTTTGGAGAAATTTGCGTATCATGCATGAATATAGGATCACGCAAAATATCTCGAGAATTCAACTTTGGATTTTGCTATAAGATGAAAGCTTTGGGTAAATTAGCGTTTCATGCATGAATATATATGTCGAGATTTCCATTTTTGATTTCGCTATAAGTCCAAAAATGACAACAAAGACTTTAGCACGAAAATCGGTTCGGTTTTGACAAAGTTATGGAGGCATGAAAATTTTGGAGAAATTTGCGTATCATGCATGAATATAGGATCACGCAAAACATGTCGAGAATTTAACTTCGGATTTCGCTATAAGATGAAAGCTTTGGGTAAATTAGCGTTTCATGCATAAATATAGTGTCACGCAAAATATGTCGAGAATTCAATTTTGGATTTCGGTATAAGTCCAACCATGACAACAAAGATTTTATGCACGAAAATCGGTTTGATTTTGACAAAGTTATGGAGGCATGAAAATTTTGGAGAAATTATCGTTTCATGCATGAAAATAGGGTCACGCAAAATATGTCGAGAATTCAATTTTTGATTTCGCTATAAGTCCAACCATGACAACAAAGACCTTAGCACAGAAATGGGTTCGATTTTGACAAAGTTATGGAAGCATGAAAATTTTGGAGAAATTTGCGTATCATGCATGAATATAGGATCACGCAAAATATGTCGAGAATTCAATTTTTGATTTCGCTATAAGTCCAACCATGACAACAAAGACCTTAGCACAGAAATCGGTTCGATTTTGACAAAGTTATGGAAGCATGAAAATTTTGGAGAAATTTGCGTATCATGCATGAATATAGGATCACGCAAAATATGTCGAGAATTCAACTTTGGATTTTGCTATGCGGTGAAAGCTTTGGGTAAATTAGCGCTTCATGCATGAATATAGGGTCACGCAAAATATGTCGAGAATTCAATTTTGGATTTCGCTATAAGTCCAACCATGACAACAAAGACCTTAGCACAAAAATCGGTTCGATTTTGACAAAGTTATGGAAGCATGAACATTTTGGAGAAATTTGCGTATCATGCATGAATATAGGATCACGCAAAATATGTCGAGAATTCAACTTTGGATTTTGCTATGCTGTGAAAGCTTTGAGTAAATTAGCGTTTCATGCATGATAGGGTCACGCAAGATATGTCGAGAATTCCATTTTTGATTTCGCTATAAGTCCAACCATGACAACAAAGACCTTAGCACGAAAATCGGTTCGGTTTTGACAAAGTTATGGAAGCATGAAAGTTTTAGAGAAATTTGCGTATCATGCATGAATATAGGATCACGCAAAATATCTCGAGAATTCAACTTTGGATTTTGCTATAAGATGAAAGCTTTGGGTAAATTACCGTTTCATGCATGAATATATATGTCGAGAATTCCATTTTTGAATTCGCTATAAGTCCAAAAATGACAACAAAGACTTTAGCACGAAAATCGGTTCGGCTTTGACTAAGTTATGGAGGCATGAAAATTTTGGAGAAATTTGCGTATCATGCATGAATATAGGATCACGCAAGACATGTCGAGAATTTAACTTCGGATTTCGCTATAAAGTGAAAGCTTTGGGTAAATTAGCGTTTCATGCATAAATATAGTGTCACGCAAAATATGTCGAGAATTCAATTTTGGATTTCGGTATAAGTCCAACCATGACAACAAAGATTTTATGCACGAAAATCGGTTCGATTTTGACAAAGTTATGGAGGCATGAAAATTTTGGAGAAATTTGCGTATCATGTATGAATATAGGATCACGCAAAATATGTCGAGAATTCAACATTGGATATTGCTATAAGGTGAAAGCTTTGGGTAAATTAGCGTTTCATGCATGAAAATAGGGTCACGCAAAATATGTCGAGAATTCAATTTTGGATTTCGCTATAAGTCCAACCATGACAACAAAGACCTTAGCACGAAAATCGGTTCGGCTTTGACAAAGTTATGGAAGCATGGAAATTTTGGGGAAATTTGCGTATCATGCATGAATATAGGATCACGCAAAATATGTCGAGAATTCAACTTTGGATATTGCTATAAGATGAAAGCTTTGGGTAAATTAGCGTTTCATGTATGAAAATAGGGTCACGCAAAATATGTCGAGAATTCAATTTTGGATTTCGCTATAAGTCAAACCATGACAACAAAGACCTTAGCACGAAAATCGGTTCGGTTTTGACAAAGTTATGGAAGCATGAAAATTTTGGAGAAATTTGCGTATCATGCATGAATATAGGGATCACGCAAAATATGTCGAGAATTCAATTTTTGATTTCGCTATAAGTCCAACCATGACAACAAAGACCTTAGCACGAAAATCGGTTCGGTTTTGTCAAAGTTATGGAAGCATGGAAATTTTGGAGAAATTTGCGTATCATGCATGAATATAGGATCACGCAAAATATGTCGAGAATTCAACTTTGGATATTGCTATGAGGTGAAAGCTTTGGGTAAATTAGCGCTTCATGCATGAATATAGGGTCACGCAAAATATGTCGAGAATTCAATTTTGGATTTCGCTATAAGTCCAACCATGACAACAAAGACTTTAGCAGGAAAATCGGATCGGTTTTGACAAAGTTATGGAGGCATGAAAATTTTGGAGAAATTTGCGTATCATGCATGAATATAGGATCACGCAAAATATGTCGAGAATTCAACTTTGGATATTGCTATAAGGTGAAAGCTTTGGGTAAATTAGCGTTTCATGCATGAAAATAGGGTCACGCAAAATATGTCGAGAATTCCATTTTTGATTTCGCTATAAGTCCAACCATGACAACAAAGACCTTAGCACGAAAATCGGTTCGGTTTTGACAAAGTTATGGAAGCATGAAAGTTTTAGAGAAATTTGCGTATCATGCATGAATATAGGATCACGCAAAATATCTCGAGAATTCAACTTTGGATTTTGCTATAAGATGAAAGCTTTGGGTAAATTACCGTTTCATGCATGAATATATATGTCGAGAATTCCATTTTTGAATTCGCTATAAGTCCAAAAATGACAACAAAGACTTTAGCACGAAAATCGGTTCGACTTTGACTAAGTTATGGAGGCATGAAAATTTTGGAGAAATTTGCGTATCATGCATGAATATAGGATCACGCAAAACATGTCGAGAATTTAACTTCGGATTTCGCTATAAAGTGAAAGCTTTGGGTAAATTAGCGTTTCATGCATAAATATAGTGTCACGCAAAATATGTCGAGAATTCAATTTTGGATTTCGGTATAAGTCCAACCATGACAACAAAGATTTTATGCACGAAAATCGGTTCGATTTTGACAAAGTTATGGAGGCATGAAAATTTTGGAGAAATTTGCGTATCATGTATGAATATAGGATCACGCAAAATATGTCGAGAATTCAACATTGGATATTGCTATAAGGTGAAAGCTTTGGGTAAATTAGCGTTTCATGCATGAAAATAGGGTCACGCAAAATATGTCGAGAATTCAATTTTGGATTTCGCTATAAGTCCAACCATGACAACAAAGACCTTAGCACGAAAATCGGTTCGGCTTTGACAAAGTTATGGAAGCATGGAAATTTTGGGGAAATTTGCGTATCATGCATGAATATAGGATCACGCAAAATATGTCGAGAATTCAACTTTGGATATTGCTATAAGATGAAAGCTTTGGGTAAATTAGCGTTTCATGTATGAAAATAGGGTCACGCAAAATATGTCGAGAATTCAATTTTGGATTTCGCTATAAGTCAAACCATGACAACAAAGACCTTAGCACGAAAATCGGTTCGGTTTTGACAAAGTTATGGAAGCATGAAAATTTTGGAGAAATTTGCGTATCATGCATGAATATAGGGATCACGCAAAATATGTCGAGAATTCAATTTTTGATTTCGCTATAAGTCCAACCATGACAACAAAGACCTTAGCACGAAAATCGGTTCGGTTTTGTCAAAGTTATGGAAGCATGGAAATTTTGGAGAAATTTGCGTATCATGCATGAATATAGGATCACGCAAAATATGTCGAGAATTCAACTTTGGATATTGCTATGAGGTGAAAGCTTTGGGTAAATTAGCGTTTCATGCATGAATATAGGGTCACGCAAAATATGTCGAGAATTCCATTTTTGATTTCGCTATAAGTCCAAGCATGACAACAAAGACCTTAGCACAAAAATCGGTTCGGTTTTGACAAAGTTATGGAAGCATGAAAATTTTGGAGAAATTTGCGTATCATGCATGAGTATAAGATCACGCAAAATATGTCGAGAATTCAACTTTGGATATTGCTATAAGGTGAAAGCTTTGGGTAAATTAGCGTGTCATGCATGAAAATAGGGTCACGCAAAATATGTCGAGAATTCCATTTTTGATTTCGCTATAAGTCCAACCATGGCAACAAAGTCTTTATGCACGAAAATTGGTTCGATTTTGACAATGTTATGGAAGCATGAAAATTTTGGAGAAATTTGCGTATCATGCATGAATATAGGGATCACGCAAAATATGTCGAGAATTCAATTTTTGATTTCGCTATAAGTCCAACCATGACAACAAAGACCTTAGCACGAAAATCGGTTCGGTTTTGTCAAAGTTATGGAAGCATGAAAATTTTGGAGAAATTAGCGTTTCATGCATGAATATAGCGTCACGCAAAATATGTCGAGAATTCAATTTTGGATTTCGCTATATGTCCAACCATGACAACAAAGACTTTAGCAGGAAAATCGGATCGGTTTTGACAAAGTTATGGAGGCATGAAAATTTTGGAGAAATTTGCGTATCATGCATGAATATAGGATCACGCAAAATATGTCGAGAATTCAACTTTGGATATTGCTATAAGGTGAAAGCTTTGGGTAAATTAGCGTTTCATGCATGAAAATAGGGTCACGCAAAATATGTCGAGAATTCAATTTTGGATTTCGCTATAAGTCCAACCATGACAACAAAGACCTTAGCACAGAAATCGGTTCGATTTTGACAAAGTTATGGAAGCATGAAAATTTTGGAGAAATTTGCGTATCATGCATGAATATAGGATCACGCAAAATATGTCGAGAATTCAATTTTTGATTTCGCTATAAGTCCAACCATGACAACAAAGACCTTAGCACAGAAATCGGTTCGATTTTGACAAAGTTATGGAAGCATGAAAATTTTGGAGAAATTTGCGTATCATGCATGAATATAGGATCACGCAAAATATGTCGAGAATTCAACTTTGGATTTTGCTATGCGGTGAAAGCTTTGGGTAAATTAGCGCTT